>JAXBDA010000367.1:0-90428 GCA_036023075.1 Gaultheria prostrata | reverse complement strand
GGAGCTGCCGGCCTGGGGAGTGACCCGGCAGAGGGATAGAAGACGCCATAGATCTCTCCCTATATTAAATAATGTAATTCGGCGCAGAAGACGCCTTGTCAGACTTGTAATCGTATTTTCCTTTTATGATAATAACATTTAGCGTTCCCGGATTTTTCGGGGCGTTACATAATGGGCTATTATTAATGTTCAAAAAATGTATTAAAATGTGTGAAAAGTATAAAAAAAAAAAAAAAAAGTGTGATGAGATATTAAAAAAGGCAAAACATACACTTGAATGTGTTCTCTTTTTTTTGGTCTTCTTGTTTATTTATTGTCAGCTCACTAATTTGACAATAGAATGACCAAATGTGTTATTTGTTCAAGGAGGAGGATCCTCTCCGTGTTACTGAAATTGTAACGGCTCATACTTAAAAACCGTTGTCACAGAAAATGGCTTGAGCAACCTGTTTGGTTATTTATAGGCATTTTCCATGGAGAAGTGATAATGTCAAAACTGTTTTTGTTAATGTCAAAATTTTACTCACTTCGTCCCATAAAGTTTGGTCCTTACGAAACTAAGTGCTATTTTTAAATTAAAAAAATCATATACTTGTGCAAATAATTTCTTATTCAATGTGGATCTTGTTTGATACTCCCTCCGTCCCTTTTTAAGTGATCCATACGGGAATACGTGCAATTTCAAACCCCTAAAAAATATATTTCTCGATATAATTTTGTAATTTTTTTTATACCAAATTAAAGTGCTCATTGAGTACTTTAATTTGGTTCAAAAAAAATTTTAAAACGTTATACGGAGGTGCCTTTTTTAACGTCCACAAAAATACACGTTTCCCAAGCGGATCATTTAAAAAGGGACGGAGGGAGTACTAGATCTCACTGAGAACTTTTATACGGTGCAAAAAAATTCAGATATTATTTTAGTAAATACAATTTTTTTTAGTTTGAAAATTGTACGTAGTTTCGTAGAAACCAAGCTTTATGGGACAGAGGGAGTAGTGCACAAGAGTCTTGTACCCAACATATGGTACAAGCTTTTTATTCACTAAAATTTTGACATTAACAAAAACAGTTTTGACATTTCTAGGCTCATTTGATTGATTACCGAAGAATTTCACTTATAACCCTCAAACTATGCACTGTTTTTCTATATCATCTTCAAACTATATAAAATCACCCATTTCATTCCTCAACTATTAATTTCCATCCTATTGGGTCCAATTGCTAACAGGAGTAAGAGTTTTGTATGGGAGGGTTGACATGTGCAACTCACGTGACATTCATAAAGCTGATTAAAGGGCAAAATTGTCATTCCAGTCCCTTTCTTCTTCCACTCCACAATTCCGTTGCCCTTTTTCTCTCTCTAAAAAAACCAGCTCTCTCTCTCTCTCTCTCTCTCTCCATTTATGTAAACAAAAAATGTAAATCCGGCCTCCACCGCCCTCCCCTATTCCTCCACCATCAACCAGCATCTCCTCACGTTTGTCAACTTTTTCCACCCTTTACCAGCATCAACATCCAATCCCGCCTCCCCTCCCTCTCTCTATACAACCACACCCTGTTTGGATCCCGCGTTAGGCACCCGGATTTGATAACTGCCCGGATATGTAATCCCAGGCCCACCGTAGTCCGGTGTTTGGATGCAAATTTCTCCCCCAACTCCACCCCGACTATTTTCACTGTTTGGAGTGCAAATCCGGCTTCACCCGGATTTGCCAACGACAGCCCTGACCCTATCGTTAGGTAACGAGAGCGAATTTGCCGTTTTTCATTCCCCTTTTACCCCTCCAAATCCGGGTGATTTGAGGGGGTTTTGAACCAAAAAATACCAATTTGGAGAGAGAGAGAGAGAGTATTTGATGTGTAAATTTCTTGAAACCCACTTACTGTAAATTGGGTCGTGGACGGGATCGGAGGCTCTGAACTCGTCGACGTCGGAGGAGAACCAAGAGGGGAGTAGCTGGTCGCGTTTGATGAGAGCCACCCATGAAAGTCTCTCTTTCTCAACCTCTGTTTTTCTTCTCTTGGGAATATTAGCCACCGAATGGGGAAGATGGCCGGTTCAAAATGGGGAAGATGAATACCGTACTACTCTTTTTGTTTTTTCTTTGATAACCCTGTACTACTCTCTCTCTCTCTCTCTCTCTCTATTTACTTTGGGAAGTAAAATTAACTTTTGTTTTTGTTTTCTACTTTTTTAAACAACAAATTTTTTTTCACATAATATAAATTTTTATTTATTTTTCAGCAATAAAATATTTATAATGAAAAAATAAGGTGTCAACATTTGTACTTTTTTACTTATTCAATTTTTTCATTTACATAAACAAAATGGGGGCAATAATGTATTTTTACAATTTATCCCATCATATCCACCCTCCAAATCCCCCTTCTCAAAAAATCATCCAAACACCTTACATACAAATCCACCCTTCTTAGGAGGTGGGGCCACCCTCATTACAAATCCACCATCTAATCCGCCTTCATTACAAATCCACCCAAATCATCTTCGGCATCCAAACGGGGTGCCAATGTCTCCAAAATCCCCCTCTTTAATTTCTAAGCCATCAAATTTCACAGCCTCAATTTTTCTCAATTATAAGCCATCAAATCTAAAAATTAAATTAATTCAAAATTAAGAAACCAATTTGATTTCGAGAGCTGCCGATTGAAGAAAAAAATTAATTTCGACCCGACCATGAACAAATTAACACATTTAAATTTTAAATTTTTTATGTTTTGAATTCTTGGTCTGATAAAGGGAACATGGGAGGTGTTGCGCAGCCAATTTCGGCGCCGCGCCGGCAGTATTCCAACGATCGGAGACGTCCATTGCATAGAGCTCGTCGAGTGCTATATTTGTACCAAAAATCATCTCGATCGGATATCGTTAAGTGCCTCATCGGCGCACAAATAACTTGAAAAAAATGGGTTCAATGGTTTTCATCCAATGTTTTAAGTTTTATGTGTTCCGATTTTTTCCAACACATGTGTATTCCGATGAGGCATTTAACGATCCCAAGCCCGACGAGTGCAATGTTGAAGTGGATAGCACCAAGCCAAATAATCATGGCAAGAATCGTGTGAATTACTGATTCCTTTTGACCCCCTGAACTCCGTCGGCGTCGCGACTGAAGGCGGCGGTGGCCGGATTCCGTCAACCATCTTGGTCGCCATCGAGAGAAATCAGAATCTCGAGCCTAAAAGTTGCGACACTTTTCTTCTAAAGAGAGACAATATAGAAGTTGTGGCGATCAAGTGGTGGTGCCGATCAAGTTGCCAAATCCATTTTGTGTGTGTGTGTGTGTGTGTTCTCGAATGGTGGAGTGGTAGGGAATGGCAATACTGCCCCTTGAAATGGTTTGAGGAAGCCACGTGAGTTGCACATGTGCAACTTTCCATCCAATTTGTTAACGGGAATTATCAATTAGACCCAATAGGATGAAATTAAATATTTTGAGGACGAAATGGGCAATTTTTGTAGTTTGAGGACGATATAGAAAAATGGCTCACAGTTTCAGAGTTATAAGTGAAATTCACTCTTACCGAAATTGTTCATCTTTTATAGTTCGTCAAGAACATCATCCATATCAACAAGGACGAATGACACCAATGACATATTCCCTGCACGGTCCATGGACTGCCATCAAATTAAAGGATCAAGTTGCGCTTTCCAGTGTTTTTTTTATAATAAGCCTATTTCGAAACGAAAGCCACCCAAAAAGTGAAATAGTTATAAAACATTGAGTTTTTTTTTTGCTAGCTAGAAAATGACCAGTAGATACGGAAACAGGACCCTATAGGGCATGTTTGGACCGTTTAAAAGTGTTTTGGAAAGTCCAAAAGTGTTTTGGACCGTCCAAAAATAGAGTTTTATTTAAATTCAATTCGGACTGTCGATTGCGAAGATGGATGATTCGAATGTGCCCTACAGGACCCCGGGTCCACTAGATGCATTCCACAAGGATGAAGTCCCAACTTCAAAGTTCGTAGCTCAACTTGGTGGATCAGGTTATATAAAACAATCGATGAAAGAGCAAGCAATCACCTTACTCGCTCAACTTTTGGAAAACTAGGGCCCTGTTTGATAACCCTTTTAGAGGATGGGATTGGACTAGTACGGAGGAGGGACTCCTAATACTTGTTTGCTTTCAATTTGAATGGGCGGATTAACAATCCCATGGGACTAAGTCATTGGATTAAGGTGTGTTACCAATACCAAGGGGGACATGGTATTGCCAATCGAATCCCGAGTCCCTCTAGGGCAATGACAAAATTGCCCACGCTTTTCTCTGTGTTCCCCCTAATGGATCCAATTTGGTTTGATTTTTGTTGCTGTTTTTTTTTTTTTTTTGGGTAATTTACGTGTGTGATATATGTAATATATAGAACAAGCGAATTTGTAAGGGTATAAATTTTGGTAATTCATGCAAAAAGAATGAAGAAAAGAGCAAATCAGAAAGCTTAGGCGAAACAAAACCTGTGAAGGTCTACCAGTTCATTGGCCTTTTTGCTTTACTGGAGAAGGAAAAATTCAAGAAACAAAAGCTGCGATGAAAGAGACATAAGATTACCTTTTCAATTACACTGTCATGCTTCCGTTTTGCTTAAGGGTAAAAAAAAAATGCAAATTACAAATAAAATAAAAATAAAAATTACCAATTCCATTACTAATCCCTTCTCATTACAATTCTATCCTAATCCTATCACCCTACTAATCCCATTTATACTAGTTGGGTTATCAAGCGGGGCCAATAACCTCTCTCGGGAGCAGACCCTAACAGTACGGCCCAGTCTCTTCTGGACAATTTTCACTTTCATAGCTAAGATATTTTTGGAAAATGTTGAAGTATGGCTTGCCTTTAATAGCTAAGATAAGAAAACATCTTTCACTTGCAGTGTTCGCCAGTTGAGATCAGGCTCATCAGTTCTGTAGTGGGAATATTTTTTTTATTTTTTTATTTTATAACAAATCATGGGTTTTTTTTTTGGCTCGACAGTCAGGGATGTCTGGACCAATTTGCGTGTAATATCTCGACAAATTTCATCTCCATTCTGATAAAAAACAGGCCATCCACGCCAAAACTACGGATTCAAAAGAAATTTCCTTTTTTGCAGTCTGACCTCAATAATTCAATCCTGATCAATAGTGGGGGAGCAAACTCAATAACAAACCGGACGGACTCTTAGGCTATAAAACTCATCAGGGTTGATGCAAAATAAAGTACAGAATATAAATAAAGAATTATGTAACCAACAATGGAGTTTTCTTCAAGAAAGTCCTATTTTTAGAATAAATTGTTACTCCTATAAAATAGAGTTCTTTTGGGTTTGAGTCATCAGTAGAATGAGGCTTTTGTACAAAAGTGGAGAATAGCGCCGTCAGAGCTTGCGACCTAACCTTTGTCCCTGTCTATTACTCCCACCAATTAGGAAATTCTAGGTTTTTTTATATTTAACAATAAAC
Source organism: Gaultheria prostrata (assembly GCA_036023075.1). Taxonomy (NCBI): domain Eukaryota; kingdom Viridiplantae; phylum Streptophyta; class Magnoliopsida; order Ericales; family Ericaceae; genus Gaultheria; species Gaultheria prostrata. The sequence goes on along the minus strand of JAXBDA010000367.1, from coordinate 84,961 downwards.
ATATCAAATATTCAATTAATATAAAAGCCAAATACAACACACCGGTCCGAGGAAAAAACAAACAATAAAAAAAAATCAACAAAAAAAGAAAGAAAAAACCAATAACAGTACTGAAAAACCAACAAGTCCACTCAAGACTGGGTTTTGGGTAAGTAGATCTGCACGAAACTTAAATACTAGTCCAGCCGTCGGTGTTGAAGCAAAAGCTCTGCCGCCACCTTCAAGAGACTGATGGATGCCGGAGCTCAGATCAACCACAGATTGGTGGTGGGCAACCCAAAAATAAGGTGAATAGGGGAGATCGGCACGATCTCAATCAACGTAGACCCGCAAAGAAGAAAAGAGGAGAGGGGTGAAAAAGGAGGAGATCGAGTAGTAAGAAGACTAATTAAGAGTGGGGGAGGAGGAAGGAAGAGAGTTAAAAGAGGGGGAATAAAAGAGGGGGTAGAAGTAAGGGGGGCCGACAGAGGTGAGGGAGAAGAACCCCGCACCCAGATCGATCTTCCCCCCTTTCTCTCTTTAGAACGTGCCCTTTCTTGAATGGAAATTCTTGGTTGAAATATCTGATTTTCGAGTTTTTTAAAAAAAAATAGGAAAAAATCTAGGAGATGTTTCCTTATCATTCTAAGGCCGAGTTTTCCGTTAGATTTTATGGGAAATCCCATAAAATCACTCTCTTTCTCATTAGATAAAATCCAAGTGTGATTAAACCACCACCCAATGCATCATTTACCATTTTGCCCTTCCTTTTCTTTAAGGGGCCCCACCATATATAATAAAAATGAACATTTCAAATGAATTTGGGGGCAAAGCTGTAATTTCCTCTTCTGTCCTTCCCTCCTCTACAATAGACTCATGTTATCAAATGCCTCATTTTATCAAATGAGGTGAAAGGGTGATAAAATCACCTCATTTTATCTAACGGAAAACCCGCCCTAAATGATATGACTAGGCTCATTTAAGTGAATTTAACTATTTTAATGACAAAGGATAAAGGTGGACCAATAATGCCTGACATTAGGAAAATCTGGGAGCGTCGTAAATGTACCAATAATGCATACTGCCGATTCAAAAGTATGTATCACTCTAAGGGGTGTTTGAGAGCCTTATTTTCAGTTCTTCATTTTAAATTTTTTGGCTTTCTAGTTTTTTGGGTTATTGTGAGAATGTGTTTTGAATCTACCAGGAGTGTTTGAGAGAAATGTGCAAAATGCATTTTGCAACAGAAGTAGTGTTTGGGAGATATGTGCATAATACATTTTGTAGGTCTTTTTCTTAATCAAAATGGGAAAAGTGGAAAATGAGAAGTCAAAAAGCTCCTGTCAGCCTACTTCTAACTTCTCTTCTCTAACATCAAAAAATGATGACTCGTTTTGTGAGAATTCATTTTGAGAATGAGTTGTCAAACATGCAAAAGGAGAAAATCAAAAAATCAAAAGAAAAAAAGGGTTTGCCAAACACCCCCTAAATTGTTTCTAATAAAACAGGTCACGTTCGGTTTGGTTCCCAAGAACCAGGGTTCAACTTTTTGCCGTGGGACCCCCGAATGACAGCCATTATTTTCTCTCACATCTTCATTTTAGGAAATGTTACTCTAGTATATATCTCGTGTGAGATGGATCCGTGGGGTCCATTTCAAAAACTCACACAAATGATCCAAACCGTCCTTTAGTTTTAAAATTATTCTTTGAGTCATCCAGAAAAAAATAAGGTCAATCGAAAAACTTTAAGTACTTGATCCAGTAGTTTAACTTTCTTTCAAAATTTTGACAAAATTTAGGATTCTAAATTGTGAATGAATAATTATAAGACAGATCAATCACTTATAATTTTTCGAATGTGCTGGTTTTTTACTAGTGACTCAAAAAATTATTCACAAAATATGAACGGCGCGGATCATTTTTGTGGGTATACACCTTGTTTGGTTGGGGTTTTGAGAACACGGTTTTGAAAACCTAAATTTGAAAATGGTTTCAAAGTTCCCAAAAGAAAAAAAAAACAAACAAATTTCAATCGACTCCCTCAAATCATCCGTACAGAGCAGAGGGAGAGAGACGACCACCCACCACCACCTCCTCTGCATCCCCACCTCCGGCGACCACCACTTCCGGTTGGAGACTCCTGGGCCTCCTGCGAACACCACGGACAGCTTGGAACCTCAAAGGAAGAAGTTTGAACGAATCAAACCAGATCTCTCTCTCTCTCTCTCTCTCTCTCTCTCTCTCTCTCTCCATTTACAGAAACTTAAGCAGACTAGTTATGGCGATATACTTCTCGGATTCGCCCTAATTGTAGATTTGGTTTGGGCATCTTCTTCTTCCTCCTCCTCTTTCTCTGCATATGCGTATGTATCTGTACGGTAAATTTGTTTATTTTAAAAAAAGGCAGAAAACTAGTTGAGGAAACCGAACAAGGGTCGGTTCTCAAAATCCGGTTTGGAAATCTCAATCAAACCAGGCCATACATTAGAGTATTATTCATTTTTGTTGTTTTCTTGTATTTTCGGACCGGTGGTGTTCTTTTTTAGTCTAATAATATAAGTTTTCTCTGTTCAAAAAAATTGTTTCTAATAGAGCAAGTATAACACTTAGGGCATGTTTGGATGAGGTATATGGAAGAGGGATGAGGGGATTGGGCTGATTAGTACCCCTTCCCCTCCTTATTACCTTGTTTGGCAACAAAAAACGCCCCATGACTAAATAGCCCATGGGTTAAATAGTCAGGCTCCCCCATGACTAAATATAAGTAGGGGAGGGGTGTCTATGTTTAGTCGGGGCGGATTAACCCCCAATTTACCTCCCTACTGGCCTACCCCCATGCAATTTTCTTCGGATCAAAAAATAAAATACTTCCGCGCATAATTTTTAATTTTTGTTTGCACCAAATTAAACTACTAATAGAGATCTTTAATTCGATACAAAGAAATTTGAAAATTTTTATACTTTAGAATTTTACATTGTTGGCTTGTTGAGTTGCTTTGCAATATCCTTCGGATAAAAAAATAAAGTATTTCTGCATATAATTTTTAAATTTTTGTTTGCACCAAATTAAACTATTAATAGAGATCTTTAATTCGATTCAAAAATTTTGAGAAAATTTATACTTTTGAATTTGAAGTTATAATTCGTGTATTAACTTCAAATAAATATTACTCCGTATAAGTTACAAATAAAAATAATTTTTCATTTTTTAATAAATTAAATATTAAAATTAAGTATTATAGCTTAAATGTTTAATATTAAATGAAATTAATTAATTTTGGTTTTTAAATAATTATATATATACATAATTCAATATATGCATTACCAAGGATAAGCAAGTCTTTTGACTTGATCCATCCTCCTTATCTCCCTTTTTTATCCCTCATCCCAACCATGTATTATTTAATTCCCCTTCTTAACTGTCACATCAATGAGGGTCCACCATTCTTATTTAATCCTTCCGACTATTTTATCCCCCTTACTATTTAATCCCTCCTAAATCAATATGCCATCCAAACGGACTGTTAAATAGAGTAAACAACAAAAGGGATTAGCCTGGTGGTCAAGACTTGAAACTTAGGGATGTGCTCCCTCGTAACATCTTAGGTTTGAAACCTCTTAGGTGCCCTCAACTCCTTTGGGGTTAGTTCATACGAAACTTTGCTTCGGCTTTAAATAGATCCTCCATTAGTGGACGATTTAATTTGGTGCATGTAAGCTAGTTCAGACACCTATATTTATATATATAAAAGAACAAGCTAAATAAAGTAGACATCAAGTTGTAACCATGATAGTAATACTCACACATAGGGCTGCAAATGAACCGAGCCGTTCGCGGACTATTCGAGGCTCGATTTGGTAAGGGCTCGTTCGAGTTCGACTTGTCTACTAGAGTATACATATATTTCGTAAGAATTTCACATATAACCTTGAACATGTAAGAACTTTTACATGTTCATAATGAAAATTTTATATCTTATATGAATATAAAACTTTTAAAAGTACTTAAAATTTTGATATATTTTCATAATTTTATATATGTATGAGCTTATTTATGTGCAAAATAAAAATTTTATTTACAGTTTTAGACCTGTATTATGAGAGCATAAATATATAGTATTTTTGACTCATTAAGGCTTGTGAACATGTTCGAGTTCGAATCAAACCTAGGCAAGCTCTGTAACGCCTCGAAAATTGGGTACGTTAATTTAAACTAAAAATCATAACTTCATTAAATCTCAAAATATGAATTCTCCAACAGTAAATTAAAAAGTAACTAATTTATTACAACCGAAATAAATTAACTTCAAACACTGTCTAAAAATTTAAAACACCTATTTAAAGTTCAATTGAAAAAGAGAATAACAGAGCCATCTAACTAATTAACTACTGGTAGAGCCACGACTCCGTCACACCATATCCATCTTCTCGCTCCATCACCTCAAAATCAGCAGGCGCTTCATCTCCCTCTGTACCTGGCGTTGGGGACACCAGGGGCCACACAAGTAGCACCGTGAGTGGTAAAATTACACCCAATAGGATACCCAAACTACCCCGTTACTAAAGTATGTTCATATAATAATTACTAGCATTAAAAGCACGTAAATATGAGATTTAATAACATGTCATAAAAAAAAAGAATAAACAAATGACAAAATCACAAGTTCCATAGTATCACTTTGTTCCTCAACACAGTCATGTTTTTCTTATTTCAATCTATACTTCTCATTCCCCAAATAGTCACCAGCATCTGCACACGATCGATCATGTAATACCCCGGATTTGGGGCTAAAGGGTGTTTAGTCCCACATTGGTTGTTTACATTAGTGATCTTTGGAATATAACAAACCATGTAAGAGACTACTAGTACCTTGGGCTTAAGCATTTTGGGCGATGTGGTGTGGCTTGTGGATTAAATCGAGGTACTGGGCAAGTGGTCTACGTGGGGCGTTACAAATGGTATTAGAGCCCTGCCATGGTCCAAGTGGTGGGTAGGATGCGCTCTGCCACCACGGACACCAGGGGAGGTCGCTGGGATTATGCAACGAGGACGTTGCATCCCTAAGGGGGGAAGATTGTAATACCCCGGATTTAGGGCTAAAGGGTGTTTAGTCCCATATTGGTTGTTTACATTAGTGATCTTTGGAATATAACAAACCATGTAAGAGACTACTAGTACCTTGGGCTTAAGCATTTTGGGCCATGTGGTGTGGCTTGTGGATTAAATCAAGTTACTGGGCTAGTGGTCTACGTGGGGCGTTACAGATCACTCATTGATCAATCTCTATCCGGTATCGATTCCCACCCACAGTATAGTTCCGGCGCCCGATCACAGAGCAAAGCTACCAAAAAGTATAAATTACGCATGGCTCAAGACCCATACCGGACGCGTCCCACCCACAATCTTGTTTTGATATTAATTAACATAATCCATCCATTTAAATTACCCAAATAATAAATGTGACAGAAATATGATTTGCACTTCAATGCAAGCCCGCATATCACATAGGTCAAATAATTTAGCCCGATGACACAAAATAATTCGTACGTGGTAATTTCGCGGAGATAGGGCGTAAACTAATTCCAAAAATTCCGAAACTTAACAGAATTATAGGGAATCCAATTATGAACAACTTTTATGTTTTGTGAAAAATTTGACGGTCATCTTAAGCAAGGTCAAAATGGATCCGAAGACAGTTTCGTTTAACTGTCCCGAAACAGCACAAAAATCTTTCTTTAAAAATTCATATCTTACTGTACTTATCTCGGATCGGAAAAAGTTATATATGAAAGTTGCTTAAAATTTTGTAAGCTGCAACCTTTATGTTTCGAGTTTTTCGCGAATCAGACTCGAAATGTCCGAAAACGTACAGAACAGACGGTGAGATATGCGTACTCGTTTTGCAACATATGAGCCGTTTAAATTCTTATCTTATGGTATCAACTCAATTCCTGATAATATCACGTACTTAATATAGAACACATCCTTTTGAAATAATAACGTCGTATTTAAAATCACGTAAGCAACAAAACTAAAGTAAAAGTTAAGTTGAAGTATCCTACCTTTTTTCCGAAGTTCTAACGTGCTACGAACGTGAGAAAATCTAAGGTTGTGGAATGGTTGAGTTCTCGGAATACAATTCTGTGAAAAGAGAGATTATTAGCGAGGGAATTATAAAGATTAATTAGTGAGCGAAAAGAGAGGATTTTTACCACACGTGAGGAGACGAACCGATATTGATAATTGACTAGGAATTTATGGCGTGAGTGGAATCAATTGGAGAAGGAAATTGATCAGCAAAATGGGAGAGTAGCTAACTGCCGTGGCTTGTGGTTATAGGAGAGAAAGTAAGGCCAAGGAAAAGAAAGAATCTTGATTAAGAATTTGGAAAGAAATAAAAAAAGAATGATTGGGAGATTTACTAAGGCAATGGAAAAAGGAACAATTAAGTTAGTCAAAAAGTGGAATATGGAACGTGGAAGATGTATATCAAGGGATGATTTAGTGGAATGTTTTAGACGTAATTATGGAGATGTGTTAACAAATTTGTAACAACTAAATTTGTGGAAAATGGAAAGATATTTTCCTAACATTTCTTTTTCGTGATTTGGTTTCCCTATTCTAGTATAGGAATAATGCGAATTAGAAAACCCAATTAGGTAGCTAACTTATTAGGAACCAATACATATATATTGCATAATTAACACATGCGTAATCAACACATTAGGAAATAATACATATAAATCTATATATACATATATTCAAATTAATAAAATAATCATTAAAATCACGGACTTTACAAGTTCGACTCGAGATCGGCTCGTTAAATTTTTAGTGAGTTCGAGCTTGGCTCGAGTTCGTTTAAAACCTTAACGAACAAACTTGAACGTTCTAAAGTTCTGCTCGATTCGGTTCGTTTGCAGCCCTACTCACACAGGGGTATCACCAGAAATCTCACTATTTTTTTTTTTTTTTATAGTTTTACTCTTTTCGGCAAATGAATTATTAGTTCAAAAAAATTAATGGGAATCGAACAGATATTCAAAAAGAGAAATAATACGAAAAGAGACATGAAGCAAGTTCAGCCAAACCCAGCCCAGCTCCATTATCCTTGCTTACTTTTTTTTTGAGCATATGGACCGATATTGAAAAGAGACTTGTTTTCCTTTATTTGCATTTTTTGAATTAATTATTCTTCATGACAAGACGAATCAGAAAAATATAAAAATATGGATAGATATTGAAGAAAGTTCATATAAGACAACAATTTAGACCAAAAAAAAAAAAAAGTTAGTTGGTAGTTTTTTTGTCTTTATTAATTTTTTTTTCCTTTTGGTCAATTTTTTTTACTTTTTTAACTCTTCTCATTGAGACGGATGAACAATCCAAAAAATATTAACGAAGCAGAAAAAAATCAAGGAGAACGGTCATAAGCAGAGTACTAGCTACAAAGCATAAAAAAAAGTACAATAAGAGCAAATTAGCAATAATTTGGAATAAAATTGAGTACGATTCATTTATTTTCGAGTATAGGTGCGTCATTTTTCTCTTTTGACCAAACATCGTATTAAATTTACATGACTTGAATCCGCAACCTCACAACACAAATACTGCCACAGGATTGTCGGGCCAATCGCATGGCTCACCAACGTTATTATATTTCGACAACAAACGCTATAAAGACACACACACAAGTGCGCGCACGCTTAGGGGCGGACCCAAGGGGGTCACGCGGGGCACGTGTCCCCACTGACCCCCGCGCAAAACTCAAAAAATAAAATATTCATATTATATATTTGGCATAATTATGCAATATAACGCTATATTTAACATTTACACTTATATATATCTCAAAATAAAAATGTAGAATTAATTATGTGCTCATTTTCTGTTCATTTTTTTTTTTATAAAATGTATGCATCATAAACATTATAGTCCATAATAAATGTCTTAATTTAGCAAGATCATTAAGTAGAAAAAAATTGCACAAATATAATTAATAAGATGCCCCTATTAATTTAGATTTTTGGATCCACCACTGCGCACTCACAGGAGCAGTGTCTACAATGTGTGTGTGGGGGGGAGGGGGTCCCTCCTTTATTATTGCGAATGTGACAAATGTGTATAGTAGTACAATCTTAGCCTTAGGGTGTGTCTCAACCATAGTGGGGGCAAAAATGCTTGTGAGAAAATCAAGGCCTCACAATTTGTCTCAACCACGGATTTTTTAGGGTATCCACAGGTGCCAGGTCACCAAGCCTACGTAGTACTTGAACGTTATATTTGGGCTGTCTAAAAGTGTATTGGACGGCCGAGATTAAAATATCATTTCTCCTCAATCTCTCTCCTCTTTCTCTTTTCAAATCCGGACCATTCAAAGTCATAATAATCAGTTTAGATGCGCCGAAGGGGTACTATGTGGTACCCATTTGGTACCGAAAGAGTGCTCTTCAGCCACACCACACTTATTGTCAATAGTACTTGTCAAACATTAGCATAAATGGTGAGTATTGACCATTATAGACACACCCATATATAGAAACTTACCACCAATATAGTACAGGACTACAGATCCCTTCTCCTCTCTCTCTCTCTCTCTCTCTCTCCCCCCAGCATGTGGTCATCATCTGCTGCAAACAAGACCACCACCACCTCAAAACCACCGTCCTCCACCTGTCTTTGCCCTCATCAGACAAGAAAATCCATGGAAGAAATCTGGAAAAGCATCAAAAGCAAAGACCCACAAAAAGGCGGCGGAGGGGGAGGAGGAGGCACGGCCGCCGCCGTGTTTCCGCAGGCGCCGGCGACCGCGTTGAGCTTGAATAGCTCCGATCGAGTGAGGTCAGATCCACAATCGCAGACGAGCCACGCCAACGGTGAACCTGATCTGTCTTTTCTTTACTCGTTGAATTCTCCGTTCGATGCTTTGTCTCCTTCGACGGATCCATTTCCGGCTTTCTACAAGAAACGGCCAGCGGCGTCGGAAAATGATGAGAGTTCCGGTGACTGTAGACACAAACGCATGATTAAAAACAGAGAGTCTGCTGCACGCTCAAGAGCTAGAAAACAGGCATCTCTCTGTCTCTCGATCGATATGTGTACACGTTTTTGCTGAGTTTTCACCATGGTATTTTCGATATTTTTAGATTATAAGTTATCAAATTAGTTGATGTCTTGTTAATTTGAGAATATTGTGGCCAAAAATACGTGGAGGAAACTCAGCCTAATTAGTGTTGTGATAAGTAAAATTTACCCAAGAAAATAGAACACACCCAAAATGGAAAAACTTATGTTCGAAACACACAACAATTTGGGTAAATTAATTTACTTATAACAATACTAATTAGGCTGAGTTTTCAATGCTGTATTTTTTGTATTTTTGAATTATAAATTGTTAAATTAGTTGATGTTTTGTTTATTTTGAAAATATTGTGGCCCAAAATACCGTAGAGGAAATTCAGTCTAATTAGTATTGTGATAAGTAAATTAATTTACCCAAATTGTTGAGTGTCAGGAACATAAATTTTTCCATTTTGGGTGTGTGTTTTATTTTTTTTTGGAAATAGTGTGACTTTACTTTTGCAAACACCAATGGTACGTGGCCAATTTTATGTTCACAGGTTCAGATAGCCTGTCGACGAAACAGATTTTTTTTTTTTTGAGATTTTAACTTTTTAAAAAGCAGTTTAATTATTTTGTTAAAAATCTCTTGAAAAGAGGGTCTAAAATCTAAATTCTAGAGGAACTGATTTTAGGTGGTGGATCGAATATGCTTCTTTTTTTTTGTATTAAGAAATCTGGTTTTTTTGGATCAAATATATCAACTTATGATCTAAAATTCCCGAATTATACTTCCACAGCTATCGCAAACATTCCGACATATACACATAAGCCCGTGCACACATAATTTTCCTTCGGGAAATCGCGTGACTTGTTTATTTTGTGAATTTCAATGAGAAGGATTAACTGGGGTTTTAATTTTTGTTTGGACCCATATGAATGTTTTTCAGGCTTATGCAACTGGATTGGAGGCTGAAAATAGACGTTTACTGGAGGAAAATGCTAGACTCAGGAGGCAAGTTCAAAGGGTAAACTCTCTCAGAATTAATTGAATATGTGGAAACAAGTTATTGATTTTCGTTATTATTGTTTCATTTCATTATAGTATGTGATATCCTAATATTAACTGTCTCTCATGACTCTCGACCTGTTCATTTTGTTTGTAAAGTCTCAGTTACATGTCCATCCTATCCATTGAAATAAAATATCCTATGAGATTCCTTTATCTCTTGAATTGTTGGGACAAGTCTCACTTTAATCATTTCTTTGAAAATTGAATTTCAAAAAATGCAATAATTATGCTCCTTTAATAATCTAGATTCCCAACAACCGATAAAGAAATTAGGACAGACTGAGTAATATTTTCCAACTATAGATTCCAGGTCACAACCATTCAAAAATGACCATTTTAAGATGGCTTAGTTTGGAAAAGGCTCTTTCATGATTCTCGACCTGTTCATTTTGTTTGTCCATTTTTTGAATTTTTAAAGTCTCAATTACTTGTCCATCCTATCCATTGAAATAAAATATCCTATGAGATTCTTTTATCTCTTGAATTGCTGGGAATTTAATCGATGGTCATTTTCTTTGAAAATTGATTTTCAAAAAAATGCAATAATTATGCTCCTTTAATAATCTAGATTCCCAACAACCGATAAACAAATTAAGATAGACTGAGTAATATTTTCCAACTATAGATTCCGTCACAGGTCACAACCATTCAAAAAGGACCATTTTAAGCTGGCTTATTTTGGAAAAGGGTCTCTCATGATTCTTGACCTGTTCATTTTGTTTGTCCATTTTTTGAATTTTTAAAGTCTCAATTACCTGTCCATCCTATCCATTGAAATAAAATGTCCTATGAGATTCCTTTATCTCTTGAATTGCTGGGAATTTAATCGATGGTCATTTTCTTTGAAAATTGAATTTCAAAAAAATGCAATAATGATGCTCCTTTAATAATCTAGATTCCCAACAACTGATAAACAAATTGAGACAGACTGAGTAATATTTTCCAACTATAGATTCCGTCACAGGTCACAACCATTCAAAAATGACCATTTTAAGCTGGCTTATTTTGGAAAAGGGTCTCTCATGATTCTCGACCTCTTCATTTTGTTTGTCGATTTTTTGAATTTTTAAAGTCTCAATTACCTGTCCATCCTATCCATTGAAATAAAATATCCTATGAGATTCCTTTATCTCTTGAATTGCTGGGACAAGTCTCACTTTAATCGAAGGACATTTTCTTTGAAAATTGAATTTCAAAAAATGCAATAATGATGCTCCTTTAATAATCTAGATTCCCAACAACCGATAAACAAATTAAGACAGACTGAGTAATGTTTTCCAACCATAGATTTTATCACAGCTCACAACCATTCAAAATTGACCATTTTAAGATGACTTATTTTGGAAAATTGTCTCTTTTCTGTCCGGACGAGAGATTCAAGATTTGGACCGTTCATTTGCTATAATTAATTATTATTCGAATATGGACGAGACATTCAAGATTTGGAAAATGAAGAGTGTGGTGGTTAAATGTTTACCTAAAAAGGGTCCAAAATATGAAAGTTTAATTGATCGATCTTTTATTTTTATATGTGTTTTTTGCAGTACCGGGTAGCAGCTGCAGCTCAGCTTCCCAAAAAGCAAACTCTGAATAGAACCTTAACAGCCCCATTTTAAGAAGGGACTGAGGGAGGAGGTCCTTTTCCTTTTTTTTCTTTTGGTTTCTGTCCTTTCAAATCCTCTTTTTTCTTTTCTCTGTTTTCTATCGATAGTGGGAGAAATCAGCAATGGTCCTGTCCTTTCTACTATTTTTACAGATAGACGTGTCCATCATGATTTATATTTGAGAAAACAACAAAGCGATCGGGGAAGGAAAAAAGTGGGTTTTTTATTTTTTGGCACTCCTTTTTTGTCCTGTATTTACCCACTTTCTGTATTTAATCATGCTGATTCATGAATGCGGAGAGAATGCAAGTCTCGGCGGAAGAAAAATGATACGGACACAAATATATCGAGAATCGTCTAATGCATATGAGTCTCGTATTTACCGTGTGCAGCTCACGTACATCGAATGTGTGATATACTACTAGTTATCTTCCTAGGTGTAGGGCCAATGGTGGGTGTCCTGTCGCTTTTTTTGGTTTCATTTAATTCAATATTGTTCACGCTCGTTTGGCTGGGCTTTTGTACATATGTGCTTTTTCCACAACCAATGAATGAGGTGGTGGGGTTTATGAGAGGCAACTTGCTTAGCTTTTAAAGATAGGAACATGTTTGGCTATTAATGTCCACTTTCTTTCTTACCGTTTGGTTAGAGAATTGATAATGACACTCTTTTGAGTGAATTTACTAAATTACCCTTGCACTTTATAATTACATTTTTCTTTGGCTTTCAAAATACAAGGGTGGTTTAGTAATTTCACCTAATAGAGACAAAAAAGAGTGTGTCAATATCAAAATGTGGAGTGCCAATATCAATTCCCTTTGTTTAACTAAACTCACCTTCATGTGAGATTATATACTCCAATAGCTTAACTAAATAATTTTTGAATTTTTTTTGCACCATATTAAAATTTTCAATGAGATCTATCAAACAAAATTCACATTTATAAGAAAATTATTTTTGCAAATACATTATTTTTTAGTTTGAAAATTGCACGTAGTTTCGTAGTGAACAAACAAATTGGGACGGATGGAGTATTATATTGATAAAGGTAAGTAATGGAAAGTAGATGTAAAAGTTGATGTGAGAAAAATAATTGGAATTCTCAGGTAAGACACTTAAAAAGAGACGGAGGGAGTAATATTTATAATTGTGAAATAAATAAAACAAAATTACTCAAATTTTTTTCTCTACTTATTACCCTCTCTCCAATCATTATTTTTATTTCTCTCTTTATCTCTCTTCAATTATTGCACCTCTCTCTAATTACTACTTTTTCCAAAAATTCATCTAAACACCATCTCAAAACATTTCTCAAAATATTCTTTTCAAAACTCTCAACCAAACAAAGTTTACTCCAATAGCTTAACTAAACTCACCTTCATGTGAGTAAATGAGTAAAGTCTTCTACTGGACAGGAGATGAGAGTAGTCGAAGTACGCGTAAACTGACTCGACAACCCTGACTGTCGACTACAAAAAAGGAAGTTTTTCAAACTGTATCGGCAATAGTGTTTTTTTTTTTTTTTTTCACAGGTTAACAGTGGAGTACTGGACTTAAAAAACAAAATTAGAACTCTCTCGGGCTCCCCATTTATTTTGTATTGAATTTTGGACCACAAGTCACGTGTCGAATATGTGGGCCATAAAAATGATGTTGGAAAAGGCCCAATGGTGAGTGCGTATCGCGTGATCCTAGCGTCTGCTTTCCTCAAATCGTTTTCTTTACCCAAAGAGGAAATGAATATAAAATTCTCGACAACTTTAAATTTGCTATCTTTTACAATATGAAGATTTAAAAAAAAAAACCTGTGATAATATGAAAAAAGAAGTGTTTTTTGCATTTTTTCTTCTATTTTGTGTACTTTTTTTGGGGTCAAATTAAATTCATGTAGAATTATATGTGTAATGAATCTGAGCCCAACTATATATGGGTACACCATTTTGGTATAAACGAAATACATACCATCTTCTGTATGACCTATTTCGTGGGTATCAAATCGGAGCCATTTAACTTGTTTAAAGATTAATTATTTGGGTCTTGCTAATCTTCTTCGAATAGGTGGAGGATAATATGTATATAAAGACAAACTAGTTTGGATTTCAATGCACATCTCACTGATATCGATATACTTTTACGGATATTAGTACATTTTTCTCGGATATCAATACACTTTTTACATATTGTCCTCCACCGTTTGGGTTGATGTTAGCATTTTCCATATTATTTTACGGATCTCCATAAAAATCAACTCATTTTGATATTGGTAAAGACTTGATCAAATCATTCAATATTTAGCCCGGCAAATTCAGGTACAAAAATCGATCAAACCCTTACCACTATTCGAATGAGTTGATTTTTACAGAAACTCTTAAAAACATGTTTTATACAAACCGAACGGCTCCAATCATTTGCACTCGATCTCATAATGGGTCACAGAAGGCGATCTCATAATTGGGTCACAAAAGGTGGTGTACACCAAATGTGTATATCCATAGTTTTTTGTTTTTAATTAATTTTGCACTCCACTTTTTTTATAAATCTATTCGGAAATTTATCGTTTAATGCCTTTTTTTTTCACAAATAATAAACGACAAATTGTAGAGTGCATTTATAAAAAAAAAAAATGCAAAATTTACTTTTCTGCTATAAAACTATCATTGTTTATTAACTTTTCGGCTACATATCACTTTTCTGAAAAGTCTCACAACTAAGGGGTGATTTGGCAAAAAAAAAAAACTTGTTTTTTGGTTTATTTGGGGGGAATAAACCACAGTGGTTTGACAAAAAAACAGAAGTTGTTTTTTTGGGGGAATAAACCGGAATAAACCACAGTGGTTTGGCAAATAAACCACATGAGTTCTCTTTAAACAGTGGAATAAACCACAAGTTGAACCAAAAGAGTTTTTTGGTTTATTGCTACATAAACCAATAAACCAAAAAACAAGTTTTTTTTTTTTTGCCAAATCACCCCTAAAAGCCAAACACCCCAATTTTTTTTGGCCCCATCGGCATATGTATATCTCCTCTTTTGGTAGCCCACATCCGGTTCCTGAATTGGTGCTTTTATAGCTAAAGTTGAGCACCTTATAAAGCTGCATTGTTTGGACAAAGTTCATGAAAGGAAGACGAGTATAAATTACTTAATGGGATCATCAAAAGGAAGTTGCCTGTTAACCGGATTCTCAAGATTCAGCGATGATGCGTACAATTTATAGAACGAAAAATTTGAAAATTTTACGAGGCGGAATTAAGATGTACGTCTCCTCCATAAACACGAACATTAGGCTGACTTAATTCGTTATGACTTACACCGTTCATCTAAACTCGAACAACTCCAGTATCTTCTATAGGGTAATTTCTCATATCTCGACTGCGTTTCTGAGCGTGGAGTTCCAAACGCAAGCCCAACTTCGTGTGATTTGAAATTCTGTGAATACCCAAAAGAACATAACGATATAGATAGGGCTACGCTAGAGACCTAAGGATAAATACAGACCGGGGTCTTTGTGCAAATTATAAACTCTAATCCTCCACGGATTATCGTTCTTATTACACAATTCATCGCATTACAGAATTATAATTGCCCTCTTGTCCCCATCCAAATTAACTTCAAGCTCCATATTATTACATACTTAAATATCTCTCCGGATTAAGAATTTGTTGGATTAAGAAAAGGGGATCAACAATACTTCAAGAGTTCGAGTAACATTACCCCTGTGCTTAGAGCGAGTGTCATGCTTTCGGGGTAGTCCTCAAGGTTTGGGGTTCGATTCCGCACTGAGTGAGTACCCTTGTAGTAAGTGGGGGGCGTTGACTAGTGTGGCCGCACTAGTTCCCCGGAGATTTGGGTCACGCAGTTAGATCCATTAATTACCTGGCTGAGGAGTTGTTTCTTCATCATAAATAAATAAAAAGCACATCCAACGAGTGACTAATAATATTGTCATACAATAAAATTATCACGGCCTTAATTTGTTGCCGAATAAAATTGCTTTCCTGTTTATTTTTAATGTTTACAATACACATTTCAACATATACAGTGAAACAATCAATTTCTCTCAAAACTAACGAACATTAATGATCACACATACATATAGTTGAGTCACACTTTTTCCAATTTTGATCATATAAAACACACAACTTAAGGCATAATAATTATAATAGAGAATGGATTCAAATGAAACGCGCATGCAATCTACCTAAAACAACACCAAAATATAGCAAAGAGAATCCTAGCATGGGAGACTTGGAAATATTGTGATGATGAGTTCAGGGTCGCTTCAGTCTTACTCCTACTACTTCTGTAAAGTGAACTGTTGTTTGTTTTCCCCTTATTTCTTTGATCACGACGAGTTCAAGGTTCGATTATTCTTGCCAGCAACTCTTATACTGTCACCTCACCCCACGCGTTTAGCGTGAGAAAATGTTAGTAGGAGAGAAAGGGCTGCAAACGAGCGGAGCCGAGCTTTGTAGTGTTCGAGCTCGGCTTGTTTGCTTAACAAGCCCAAAACTCGAGCTCGAGCTTGACTCGGTCGTAAACGAGTCAAGCCAGCCAGACTAATTTACTTAACTTTAAACGAGCCGAGCCTATAAAACGAGACATGCTTTCACGAGCTAAGCTCGGCTTGTTTAGTAAACGCGTCCAAAACTCGAGCTCGAGCTCGGCTCGATTAGCAAACGAGTTGAGCCGAGCCTTAGCGAGCTGAGCCGCGAGCAGCTTGGCTCATTTGCAGCCCTAGGAGAGATTATAGAGATAAGTTCGAGATACTCGCAAGCAGGTCCGGAACACTCTGCAATACAAAAAGAAAAAAGAAAAAAAAGGAAGTGACAGAATGGAGTAGTGTGGAAGATAAAATGCAAGACACCTGTTGTTAAGAGCAAAGCCAATGCTAGTTGCAAAATGGCTATAGCCATTGCCATATTTTGGCACCAAAAAGTGATTGTTGGTGCTAAAATAGAACTCAATCTTCAGTGGTTGATTCTATTTTAGAACCAAACAGTTCATAATTTAACTATTTTTTCCTCCACCTCACTTTTAATTACTTTTTCAATCCCAATTTAACTATCTACGTTATTTTTAACCCCGTTGTGATCTAATTATTTAAGCTCCATTCTCAACTAATTTTTCAACCCCTGTTGTACCTAATTTTTCAGATATTTTTCAATCTACCATTCTCAATTGGTGAGTAATTTGTGAGAGTTTTATACATATTTATAGAGAGTGAAGAAAAAATAAACATCGGAAAATATTGGTCCGTTGGATCTGTCCTTTGGGAGAAAAAAAGGCCGTTGATCACTTCTTTCAAGAGAAGTATTTTCGATCTTTTGATCGATAATTCCAAGAAGGAAAACCACTTTCCCTTCCTCTGCCATAATATCATCCCATCTCCCACCGACAGTGGAGAAAATCAGCCCATCTCCTTCTGATTGCGGCATCTGCCTCCCATCTCTCTCTCCCATGGATTCTCCTCCCATCTCCTCTCCTCTGTAACTCTCTCAAACCATACGAAACCCCATCGTTGCCGCCGTTCTTGACGAAACCGATCGGCCAAACCAAACCAAACCAGATCGTCGCCGCCGTTCGAGTTCAGTATTCCATCGTCGTCCGTACAGTTCGATTTCAGCCAGATTCCGGCGACTTAACCAGTGTCCGACCACTTTCCGGCAAATTTTACGTGATGTCCGGAACAATAAGTTCTATGGCAGTTGGGATTTTGATGACGTGGCAAGGATCGCTATAGCCATCCTTGGTTCTATATTAGGAACCAATTATGCAACTTATGCATTTTCCATCCGTTTATGGCACTGTACTGGATTGATCAAATGCCATTTTTTGTTCTATTTTAGAAATGCAATCCCTTTTCCAATCCTGTATTGGATTTGCTCTTATATCTTTGGCCCCCGAATTGAAATTCATTGGTTTCAACCCTGATTACAGCTGAAAAATACAATATTCCATTCCTTAAAGTGTTAAAGTTGCACGCTAAAAATAAAATAAAATAAAATATACTAGGACAAAAGCCTATTCTGGCAATGGATAATAAAATTGAGTTTATAATAATGTCCAGTACTTGATATAATTGTTTCCTTTTTTAACTAACTAGTGGCTTCTAGGAATTGCCACATTGATCTATCTTTTGGTTTCAATATTTTTCCCTTTCTTTCTAAAAGCACTTGCTAGTAGGAAGAATGATCTCGGGTGTGAAATTCAATTCCACTTCTAGTTAGGGATTCCTGACTTTGTTTAAAGTCAGAGATCCCTCTCATTCTCACATTTCCCGATTAAATTTTGATGATCCAAGCCGTTCAATGTGATTAAAACATGTTTTTAAGGGCCCTCGCGTGGGATGATTTTCAAGTGATTTTAGATCGATGTTTGTTATAGGTTTTTAATTTTGATCGGTATCGATGTTGGTTTTATTGATTGCTGAAAATGACATCTATATACTTCCACAGTGGAAAAGGATGATCCATAGGCAACTTGAGACGTGTTTTCCAATACTTTTTCATTATGGAGTAAAAGTACATATTCGTGCTTAATTTTTCACTTTATTGCAAAGATTTTAAAGAGTTTAGTTATTTTTACAGATTATTACAAAAAAAAAAACTAGAAATTATCTGTATAATGTTTTTTATTTTTTTTGTTGAAATAGAACACTTAACTCATTTCAAATCTTAAGGATCCAGACTTTGGGAGAAATTATTAATTACTTTTGGAGCACCGCCACGTGTTGTTCAAGGAGCTTGTGTTGACTCTGGGACCAATGTGTAACGAAAAAGACCTTTAGAAAATCACGTGGCGGTGCTCCAGAAGCACTGAATAATCACTCCAGACTCGGAGGGTAGGAAATCAAGGCCTAGTGGGGTAACCGGAAAAGTCCAGTTTTCGATTGTGGGCTTCTTAAGGTAGACTTAGCCTGTTTTTGACTGGGGCCTTAAATTGGGCCATTACTCGTCACCCAGAGATGGGTATACTGCTCAACGAGTCATTCCGCCTTTGGGCCTCCAGTTACTTTCTGTCAAGGGGATTTCACCGGCTGGTCCACTTTTCCCATGGCATGCACGCAGCGCTCCACTTTGTCAGAAAAAATACGCCGTCAACTCCACTCATCACGTATTCACGTCCAGCCCGACACTGTCCCACTCTTTCTCTCTCTCCTTTCTTTCCTTTTTTTTTTTTTTTTTTTTTTACATTTAAAACTCTAAACCCCTGCCGTATAAAAATACCTAAATCCTAGGATATCCTATGTAAATGCCTAAAACCCTAGGGTACCCTATGAAAGTGCCTAAACCACTAAAATCCTATAGTAGGAAAGTGCACCATAAACTTAAACCGTGGGGTACCCTATGAAAGTGCATAAACCTAAACTCTAGGGTACCCTATGAAAGTGCCTAAAATCTTAGGGTACCCTATAAAAGTGCTAAGTTCTAAATTCTAAAATGTATAGTTTAAACTTTAGGGTACCCTATGAAAGTTCCTAATATCCTAGGCTACCCTATGAAAGTGCATAAACCACTAAAACCCTATGTATAGGAAAGTGCACCTTAAACCTAAACTGTCTAAATGTATAGTCTATATTAGGTTGTGGAGTTATCCGTGCTTTTTGGTAACCTTAATGGTAATTAAAAAGAGTGATTGACCTTAATGGTAATAAATAGTATTTGTTTTACAACCCAAATACGAGAGAGATAGGGCTGGTAAATGAAAATAGCTGTCCGAGTTCAACAGAATTCTATGGTGCCCCAATGTGGTATCAGTGCATAATGCTTCACTAAATCTACGCCATAGATCAAATAGATGAATTTGAGTTATTGAATCAAACCACACACAAAAAGTACTAGGGTTGTTTCGCAAAAAATGAGGTGGTTTTGATGTTTTCCCTAAAAAAAAATTGTATTTTACTTACCACGATTTTAAAGAGTTTAGTTATTTTATAGATTATTGCAAAAAAAAGCTGGTAGAAATTATTTGTATGGTGCATGTAATATTTTTGTTGAAATAGAATACTTAACTCATTTCAAATCGTACGGATCTAGACCTCAGGAGAAATTACTAACCACTTATGGAGCACAGTCACGTGGTGTTCAAGGAACTTGTGTTGACTCTCTCACAAATACGCGTTAAATTGTAAAATCTTCTCTCAATATGTCACTTCAGAGTTCCGATCACTAAATAGAATTTTAGAGATTGATAGAAGATGCTCTCAATAATCCTGGGGTTTTTATACATGGATTACAAGTACATAAAAAAAAAAAGCAACTAGCATAAAAACCAAATTCGATCCATGACTCACGGATTGGATTGAAACTGGACCGTAAGACTTTGGGTCCGGACACGGATTGCATTTTCAAAAATCGTGACTTGCAGATTAGGTTTGGATTCATAGAAATCCGGACCGTGAGCAGGCCTACTTTCTCCACCATGTCTCACAAATCTGTGAGCCAATTAACACTTTCACTTGGATGCTCCAATTTTTTTAATTTTCTTTGGATAAACAAGGAATTTGGAGAGTGAAAATTTTGTTTGGAGTAGCCATTTGGCAGTTTAATACTTAAAATAATAGGAGGTACTAATGAGTATATTTTTAGGTAGGGGTGCACAAATCTCGGCCCGGGCTGGGTTCGGGCCGGGCTTATACTAGCTACTAACAAGACTTGTGCATACCCAAGCCCGACCCATTAAGAATCGGGCTTCATTTTATATTCTCAAACCTAGTCCAATTAAAGTTTTATTTCCCATACTCGCCCAACAAACCCATTTATTTTTCTAAAGCGTGATATCACAACCATAAATGAATTAACCACAACGATTACAAATTAGAATTCACAACTGGGAATACTTAAAGTTTTATGTTCTTGCAATATTATAAAAAACAAACCCTTAAAACATTATGGTTTTAATAATTAAATTGTCTCTCTAAAGACAATAAAAGTGTTCAAAAAGTGGCATTCTCCGATATTCATAAAGCTTGACATGCAAAAAAAATTCCTACGGCATTTTTCTTATTACTTCTTCACATCATATCATGTAGAGAACAATTTTTTTTTAATGAACCATGAACCGTGAGAGATAGACTTCTAGTTTTCTACGGGAGTACGAGTATATATATATATATTCTTTTCAATAACTATTTTACTATATTCGGGCCGGGGCCGGGCTCGGGCTGGGCCTTGAAGATTAATATATATATATATATATATATATATATTCTTTTAAATAACTATTTTACTATATTCGGGCCGGGGCCGGGCTCGGGTTGGGCCTTGAAGATTAATATATATATGTATATATATTCTTTTAAATAACTATTTTACTATATTCGGGCCGGGCTCGGGTTGGGCCTTGAAGATTAATATATATATGTATATATATTCTTTTAAATAACTATTTTACTATATTCGGGCCGGGGCCGGGCTCGGGTTGGGCCTTGAAGATTTTCCCAAACCCATCGGGGGTGGGAAAAACTAAAGTCCGTTAATGTTGGGTTCGGACTAGTCAATAAGTTTGGAGAGATTTTCTAACTTTGGGTCTTTGACCGGATAATGGAAAATTTCAAGGGGTTGACTGTGTTTTTCTATGGTTTGCCTTAAAGGCAGATCTGAAGAAAGAGAAAAAGACTCATGCTCTTTCTTTTAGTTATCGATGAAACTGAAGAAGACGAAGAAACCGTTTCTTCGATCTGAACCTGTTCGAATTCATCGTTTTTTCAAAGGAATCGGAAGAAGCCTTTCTCTGCTTCTGGTAAGAATTGTGTGGGAGCAGAATTAAGGGGGGCTGCTGAGAATAAAAAAGAATTTAGAAGGATTTTTTTGTAAAAATATTTTCAGCGTGACACGGGTTGAACCCGTGTCACGTTCCTAAAACGACGTCATTTAGTTCTAAAACCTCTTGGGTATTGCAAAGACACTTTCTACCTATATTAGCCATATTTTAATGATCCGGGACATGCATCAGTTAGATATTTGCATAGCACACATCATGTAGAAAATATCGCGTTAATCGAATACACATTAGTACTTCATCTGAGTGAATTTCTGTTTCCTAAAATGGGTTTGGCTACATTGAATCAAATCTTGGAGAAAAAAAATTTAGTTTTAAGTAATCTTGGGCACTTCAAGGACTCTTTCTATCAATCTGAGCCATATTTTGATGATCCGCGGCATTCATGTTGTAGATATTATCATGACACAAATAATGTAAAAATATCATGTTAATTGGATACATATTAGTACTTCATCATAATGAATTTTTGTTTCTTAAAATGGGCGTGGCCACATTGAATCAAATCCATTGCATGCGTTCCGGCTCTCTTTAGGTAGTCGGTTCTAACCACGCTTGTATCGAGCCGCTGCTTCTCTGTTCGATCTGCACCTTTCTCATCAGTTTGCAATCAGGTTAGCTCTTCCCTTAGGAAACAATTAGCATTTCTCTGTGTTTCGAAACGAATTTAAATTTTTGTTCTTCTTTCAGTTTGTATTTTGCGATTTGTCTTTTATCTGTTTGTGTTCTCTCAATTTGGAGTAGATTTAGAAGAAATCATAGGGTGGATTTATGCATTTCTGTTTATGGGTATTTGTGGGTTTGGATTGTTTTGATGGTAATGTATTTGTTCTTGAACTGAACCTGAAAATAAACTTGCTTTTCACTTCGCATTTTATGTGTTCGACAAAATGCTTCAAAGAAACATTGATGAGGATTGGGCCCCTCTACCTTCCCCGGTATTCAATTGACTACTAACATGAAAAGCCCTGGTCTTTTGAATACTCTCAGGTTATTTTTCCATTCTCCAGGCATACTGGCCTTTTGCTGTTTAAGTAGTTTGAGCTCATTGATATCCAGGAGAGTAAAAGAGGAACAGAAAAGGCTTTGCGTAAGCCAAACATGGAGAAAAATAAGTAAAAAGATGGTTTAGGTCTGTGTTCTGTTATCTAGTTAGAACCAAATGGCAAGTGTTCTGACCCCAATTTGGATGTGCTTTAACATGCACAATGTGATGAAAAAAAATAATTGAACCTGAAAATAAACTTCTTTCTCACTTTGCATTTTGTGGAATAGTTCTAAATTCATTGATGTTTTGTTGAAAGATGTCTATGTACTATTTACTTATCAAAATCTCTCACTTGGAGGTTTCTTTCTTTATTAAAAACTGTGGTTCAACATGTCATAGGGCACCATTTTGGAAGAAAATACCGACGAGAATCTTGAGCAATGCCCTTCAAGTTAAACATTCAAAGAGGTCCATTGCTTTTGTATGGGATGACTTTGTAAAGTTACCTCCTAGTGCTGATGGAAAAAAAAGGGTGACACCCAGTAAGATTATTGGTTTGGGTCTTGCTAACCTCGGCCTAGTAGGCAAATGATAATAAGCAAATAATGTCAAACAAGTTAGGAATCTGGTACTGTTTCTTTCTTCTTGCTATCTGAGCACTCAGTTGAGTTGCAAGTGGGAGGAAATGAAGTTGGAAGAGAAGATAATCAGAGTCCAGACTTGTTGGTTTGGTTTCCTTCCATTTTTCCTCTCTTTGTGATGCAAACATGTAGATCTAACTTTTGGAAAGTTGCGTATGCTTAATCTTTTAGGAGTAATTGTCCTCAAATCCCTCTCCTTCCCAGGAAAGGAATTTGTTCTGAGAAAAAATATTCTATTTTGCTCATTATTTGTTTATATTCGTCGTTCTTCTTTTTTGATATAGTTTTTGTTCTACGTATAAAAATTCCCCCCCCAAACCCCCTCTTCCCATAATCTTTTTTTTTTTTTTTTGTGTGTGCGTGTCAAGTATGATTTTTTGGGTCGGGGTGGAGGTGATTCCCATTTGGAGAACACGATGGGGACGGAGGCAAATATCAGGTTTGGGGATTAGGGACAGGAAGGGTCAAATCTGTTCCTGATCCGCCCCGTTGCCATGCCTAGGGCGGTGTCGATTTGATGATTTCATTTCCTGTTTTTTGCAAATGTGGTATCCTCAATCCTAGAAATTGAAGATCGTTATGGGTGTAAAGCTATGAAGCACGGGTACTCCGAAAATGTTCCTGTACGAGTACCAAGTACGGGTACGGATGGGTATGGCAAAATACGTACCGGGTACGGAAAAAACGTACCGGGTACTTTTGCACTGTTGGGGTACGGCTTGGGTGCGCCTGGGGTACTCCGATGGGTACTTTTATGGGTACGTTTTGGTTAATTTGCAAAATTTTAAAAACTTTAAGGGGTCCGGTTGAAAACTGTTAAAACTCCAGGGGTCTCCCCCCTTTTAACACCAACAGATCGTGTATAGTAAGGGCATATTAGAAAGCAGCAGCAGCAGCAGCCATACGACCTTCTGCTTCGACTCTTCCTCATCTCCTTCGACTGTCGACTGGTAACTCTCTCTCTCTCTCCCTTCTCTTCTCTCTTCTCTCTTCTCTCTCTGTGCCGATCGGTTTTCATTTTCTTTCCCCCGCTTTTCTCTCGTCTCTACAGATCTGTGAAATGAACGATCAGAAAGCTCAGAGAAGTTAACATCAGGAATCTCTCTCTCTTGCATCCTGTGGATAAGAAAATTTCGGTTTTCTTTTTTCAAAATAGGACTGTATTTTCCCCTTCTTCTCTCTGTAGTTTGTACAGATCATTGACTGGATGATTTTTAATTTCTATACTTTAAACTAAATGATTGTGTTAGTATATAGTATATACTATGAATGATGGTATATTTAATTTTTTGATTTTTAAGTATTAACTCTAAAACAACATTGCACTTGTTTCATCTATGCACTTTTGAACTCTTTAACTCTTATTTATGCTTCTTTTTGTTGGTAAATGAGTGTATTATTTAGTTTGTGCAATGGAACATAGTAAAATAGGAAAAAAAAAATAAAATTTACACTTGCATACCCAACCGTACCCGTACCCTACTTTTTTAGGTTTTTGCCGTATCGCGTACCCGTACCGCGTACCAGTACCCGTGCTTCCTAGGTGTAAAGGGTATCCACTAAATTTCTGCCCATCAGAGAAGCACTGTCAAGTCCTACTGAGCACTGGTGCTAAATGTGAAGTATGTGATGTGAGTTCTGATTGAGAGTATGCTTGTTTTCCTTGCTAGCAAGTGAACTATCTCACTTGGTTTTACCGCCGACCCCCTTGTATGTAATTGTTAGTGACTTGCTCCAGCAAGTAAAGTGGTGGCTGTTTCTCTTTGGTTTTATCTTGGCCTGAATGTGAGACTGCTTGTTGAAGTAGCCAATTGTGGAAACTTGGTCAATGCGGGTGTTGATTATCGAAGTTGGAAAGATTTCATTTTTGAAAGTTAATTTCTTGATTTGTTTACCTACCCTGAAAAGCTTCTGCCATTTTCTGATCTATTGTAAAAAACATTTCGTTCATTTTTTGTGACTTGTTTAGAATCTCAGATGGGGTCAAGAGTTGTTTACTTTTTTTGGTTCCCTTTTATCTGCTGGCTGGTAAATTATGCCTGGATAGTGTCTTTGTTGATTTCTTCTGGCCATCTCCCTGTCCCTGTTTATCAATGTAGTTTGTTGTTGAGTCTAGGAAATGGCATATTCTGCCCCTGAATTTTAAATCAAGTTATATGTACCAAAAGTTGGTGATCTAGTTTTTCAGTAACTTGCATTCTTCGTTGGCATGAATAAACGCCGTTTGGTGTGTTTGCTTAAGTATTTTAGGTTGCTGGCTATACTACATGGACTCAGAAGACTCAGATATGAGCATCTGATCTGAGGTCTGCGTGTTAGGTTCATTTTATGCTCATGTACAAGGACAAGAAGAAAGATTAGACTTCATTTACGTAAATACTTCGATACTTTTAAAAGAGGATAGTTGTTGTAGGCAATTGTTGGGATACCCGAACTCTAATATCTGTTTTTGGGATATTGAACGTAAACTGTCATGTATTCCGAAAAGTGCTATGAGAATGGAATAATAGGTATATATACATTCTGGAATTGAAGTAGTTATTGGGTAGACGTTTATTTATACACCCCAGAATCCAGATACATAGAATTCATATTCATATCCTGGTGTCGCGTGTCCTACATGTTACTTGAAAAAACTTGAAGAGTCAGGTAATTTAGGTTGATAGTGTGGCTGAAATGCTGTGCCTCACATATTACTTTAGCCAAGGACGTGAATATGTACCTAGTAAAAGTTTTCTGAATCATCCCAACTCTTTTATCTGGTGACAGGAATGTACTGTGACTCAGTAGCTTTTAAGGATATAGCCATTCAGTTCCGTACTTCCGTGTTCATTCAACTGTTTTACTTGCGTTTGACTTGTCTTCCCTGGCAGGACTTCAAACAGTTACTGCAGGACTTTAAACAGTTACATTATTTTCTATCTTATGTGAAATTGTGGCAGATAATGGCTGGAAAAGCAGTAAAATCTATATCAAAAGCTGTTGGTGAATACAAGTATCCCTGGCAAGAGAAGTTGGCAAAGTACAAGGATGAGTTTGCTAAGGGCGTTTGGGGTTATTGGGAGCTTGGAGCATGGAAGCCACTAAGCGTCAGTGCTCGCCACAGAGCTCGTATACGCAAAGAAGTCCTCCTTGCCGGTGAGGACTGGCCTTATGATCCAGCGAGGAAAGAGATGAGAACTAAGAGGAAAGGGCATAAACATGACAGGATATCGGCGGAAAAGCGGGCGCACACTGCTGAGTTAATGCAGAAGATGCCTCAGATGTTGGCGGATTACAGAAAGAGAAGGTGGCAGAAGAAGATGAATGAAGAAGAGGCCAAGGCCAAGGCTGATGATTAGGTTCTGTTCTACTAGCTTGGATTTGGTAATGTGCTGCACATTAACAAATTTTGGAGGGTGGTTCTCTCCTTGTTATTTTGGTTTGTTTTTCTCTTTTCGAATACAGTAAGTTGTCAGATATAGGATCAATGAAGCTTTTGCGAGCTTGCATTTTGATAAGTGGTTTCATTGGCTGGATTATATAAACCAATAGAAATCGAGCCGACGAGCTAAACTAGCTAATGCATCTTCATGGTATCTTTGGTCCTTGATTTTTGTTGTGGTCATGTTCCTTGGGAAACAGGAACCGGTTTCTCATTTGTATGTGTGGGTTTTGGCAATAATCCATGGCCAGGCCGAGATTTGACGGTCTGGGCCTCAGGAGACATGTCTCTGCGAGGCAGCCTCATCTTGGGCTTGTTTTGGTTGAATCTTTAGGTGGGCTTCTTCATATTGGGCCAAATTTTTTTGCTAGCCTTCTTGTTCTTCACATTTGAGGTTGCTTCTTGCCTCAACTGATGCCCCCAATATCTGTCATCAGACCAACTGAATGACGGCCTGTTGTGGGCGTGGCCTAAGATTATGATCCACAGTTCTCTCTCTAACAGCACAAATGTATGATTCTTGTGTAAGCATCATGCTAAAAGCCCATTTGGAAAAATGCCTGTCAAAGATCCAAGAAGTGATATTATTTCTTTTTTAATTATGATCCAAGCAGGGATTTCATTTTATTCATCAAAATGAAACCACATGGAAATCACTAATTTCAGCACATGGAGATCTTGGGGCACTGCCACGTTTTCCACACATCTGTAGTCTTTTACACAGATGTTCGGATGAAAGTTATGAAAGAACCAAATATAAAAAGTAACATCCCCAGCATGATATCTTCGGCTTTAATTGGACTTCCCGTAAATGGACGGTGAGATTGGCCGAAGGTGCGAGTAAGCCGCTCCGAACACCTCAGTTATGCAGAAAAACATGATATATATGTATATATATATATATCCATTAGTTAGAAATATATATTGAGCTCTATTTCCAAGATTAAAATTAAGCTTCTCATCTAAATGGCATGAGTGGTTCAGTTACTAAATCTGTTACTACTAGCTTAGTATTCTGTGTTTGTTGGCAACAAGTGTATAAATCGCTCACGACTTTGAAAAGTGGCAATTTCCAACCTCCACCACCGTACCAGAACCAATATCTCAACCTATGGAGTGTTCAGATTTGATGAGCAATAGAGCACTTTTTAAGTGGATATAACCATGTATGTATTGAGCTTGATAATTGTACACTTCTCATAGACCATTAGTCCCCAGTCCAACCCGGACTTTTCGGGAGCCTAAAGCGAAGATTGAAAATTATGCCATTGTTTATTGGATTATCATAAAGGGTACCAAAGTAAGAGGGACCCCTAAAATTCGTAAATTCCCGGATACCTAAAGCGGCTGCATCTTGAGCTTTAGCTGAAGACCGGCTCTTTATTTAGACCAATCCTTCTCTCCACCACCAAACCAACCATTTCCAATCCTTTTGCTACAAAAAGCTTGTTCCTTAGCTCTGGCCTAGGAAATTAAGTCTGTCTAATAGTAGAACTCAAACACAAACATGAAAGGACATTCCCTTTCATTCACCTTCTTCTTCACCTTCTACTTCT
The DNA here is from genome assembly GCA_036023075.1 of Gaultheria prostrata. Taxonomy (NCBI): domain Eukaryota; kingdom Viridiplantae; phylum Streptophyta; class Magnoliopsida; order Ericales; family Ericaceae; genus Gaultheria; species Gaultheria prostrata. The sequence goes on along the minus strand of JAXBDA010000367.1, from coordinate 56,852 downwards.
TTCTCTTGTATTTCTCACTCCTCAGAGATGTTAAAGCAAATGACGAGGCTCAAAATAATGGCGTCTATGTTGTATACATGGGAGCTGCTGCCGCTTCGCGAAATGGTACCTTGAGAGATGACCACACTCAGCTTCTGAACTCTCTGTCACTTGGGTAAATATCCATAGTAAATTTAGTGTTTGGAATGTCAGTTCTATCAATACAATCCGTACCCGGATGTTTGAGATTCGATGTCAATATTGTAAAACTTGACTTGATACAAGCTGGCCCCGACATCCGATCTAAAAAAAAACGTGACTTGATATTGATCGACAATGTTCAATAATCTACTAGTAATACATTTGCAGATACACACTTAAATATTCCTGCCATTTTTTCAGTCTTTTATCAAATATGTATCATCATAATTTACGTATCTATTTGACAATTTCTTTAGGAAACGACGTACATTGGTGCATACATACAAACATGGTTTCTCAGGGTTCGCGGCTCGTCTATCAAAGGAAGAAGCGAATTCGATCGCGCAGAGGCCCGGAGTTGTATCAGTATTTCCTGATACACTCTTAAAACTCCACACTACCCGTTGTTGGGATTTCTTGAAGTATCAGACTGATCCAGAAATGGATTCCGGCCATTGTTCGGACTCGGACATTTTTTCTCAGGAATCATCATCAGATACCATAATTGGCATATTGGATACAGGTGAGGTGATGAGCCTATAAAATTTTGTTCCTAAAATGATCGACAATTTGTTTCGATATATCAACCAACAACATTGCAAATGGAAAATCAGGTATTTGGCCGGAGTCGCCGAGTTTTACGGACAAGGGTATGGGACCAATTCCGTCCCGGTGGAAGGGGACCTGTATGGAAGCCCAAGATTTTTCCTCCTCCCACTGTAACAGGTATTCAAGGTTTTAAATATCGGCCGGTACATATCATGTTCGTTGAGACTTGAGACTTAACAGACGTACATATCCTGATAACGCTATTTAAAACACCTTTTATTGCTGCAGCAACACAGCTTGTTGCAATTTAAGATTGGTATTTACCAAATGCGATTTCTGAAAAAACACTTCAGGCTGCCAAAACGCGTCCCAACGCAGATTTTTCGTAAGAATTATCTGCGAGGGACTTTGTTTGAGCCCGAATTCGGAAAAAAATTTCAATGCCGAACGGCTACGAATTATAAGTTCACGTAAGTGGTTTTCTGGGTGTCCAAATTTGTATCAGAAAATTGATTGGAGCAAGATACTACTTTGACCCAGACTGGGACGCTGCTTGGGCTCTTACGCCCAGGGACATGGAAAGCCACGGTACTCACGTGGCATCAATAGCAGCTGGAAACGCCATCCCCGGCGCATCATACTACGGTCTAGCTACCGGAACCGCCAAAGGCAGCTCCCCCAGGTCGAGAATCGCTGTCTACCGTGTGTGTGACCCTCATGGATGCCCTGCGTCCGCAATCCTAGCAGCGTTCGACGATGCAATCGCTGATGGGGTCGACGTTTTATCAGTATCCCTTGGTGCGGATGCTTCACAGGAACCCGGATTCTGGTCTAACGTGATAGCCATCGGATCGTTTCACGCGGTTGAGAAGGGTATTACCGTGGTCTGTGCCGCGGGGAACTATGGGCCTTCGCGCGGATCACTAGCGAATATTGCTCCTTGGATATTGACCGTCGGTGCCACCACCATCGACCGCGATTTCGTGTCCCATGTCGTTTTGGGTGACTACAGGGTGTTTAAGGTACTTGGTTTTGTACTTGATTTACCTTCAATCGGCAACGGTCACAGAATATGCTGTCAATTTTCGTCTTCTATAAGTTTGTTTTTAAAGTCACCAAATTTCCTACGTTTTTCTTCATTATGAACCTTAGGGTGGAGGCATACATTTTGGAAACCTACAAAAGAATCCCATATATCCCTTGATATATGGCTTGGATGCCAAGGGGAGTGGAGATCGTTTCTATAAAATTGAAGATTTTGATGCAAGGTACATCAAACAGTATACCCATGTTTGCAACTCGAGAGTCGGTGGTGTTCAGAAAAGGGGAATGAATGGTTCAAACCACGAATCTGAACCATTCATTACCCTTTTCTTGGACACTTTCGATATTTTTCATGTATCCTAACATTTTCGATGCAGCTCTCGTGACCGAGGTTTTGATACTTTTTTCTCCTTCCATTTGTTTTCCAGAAATTGTAACCCACCTACACTAGACGAGAACAAAATCAGAGGGAGGATTGTTGTGTGAGCATTCCGAATATGGATACGAGGTCAAAAAGAAGCTCGAGATAGTAATAAGCCAAGGTGGAATTGGAGTAATTTTGGTCGTCGATCATACCCGGCGGGATGTATCTTCTGCTTACGGAACATCACCCATTTCCGCTATCACTGAAACTGATGGAACTGAAGTGCTCTCATACATTCATTCAAGCAGGTAAAATCTTGTTGCAAAAGTGAATAAAAACATGTTTTCATTGCTTCAAGGGATTCGCTACTAAACTTTAAGCTCTTGAAAATTTTCGAAGGAATCCGGTTGCAACAATTCTTCCAACGGTATCGGTTGCAAAACATAAGCCAGCTCCTATAGTGGCCGCCTTCTCATCTAGAGGCCCTGCATTCAAACTAAAGCAACTTCTCAAGGCACGCAATAAACCATCTTGATCCCTTTTCTGTCTTTCGCTTTCGAGTTTCACACTGAATTCGTTCTTTATTTGGCTTTTCTGTACTGGGTTTTTTTGCAGCCTGATACTGCCGCACCAGGAGTTGACATTCTTGCAGCGTGGCCAAACACCACGTCAGAGGCACTCGAGAACAGGGATCCACCACTCTTTTATCTGCTCTCGGGAACTTCCATGTCGTGCCCGCACGTTGCTGGAATCGCTGCCGCAGTTAAGTCCCAGTATCCAACTTGGAGTCCCTCTGCTATCAAATCAGCCATCATGACAACGGGTTAGTCCGTAGCACATTTTTCAACTGTTTTCTAAAACATAAACAGCAGTCTAAAGAGGACCCGGGGGGCCTGTAGTGAGCTGCTCACTACAGGCCCCCGAATTAGTTCCAAGATTATCTTAGTTAGGTTGCCAAATTCGTCAACCTAATGAGTTTTCCACAAAAAAAAAAAAAAAATAGTAAAACTGATTCTGTAATAGCCAAACAGAAAATATGCTGATTCAATAAGTTTGCTGACACATGGCAACCTTGTGAGTTTACCTGCAGCTAGTCAAACAAACAACATGAAGGCCCCAATAACAACAGATTCAGGATCAGTTGCCACGCCTTACGATTACGGTGCAGGAGAAGTAACCACAACAGGACCACTGCAACCGGGCTTAATTTACGAGACCAACACAGTTGACTACTTACAATTTCTCTGTAACCTTGGGTATGATACATCCCAAATAAAACTGGTCTCGCCAGATAACCCATATGGATTTACATGCCCTAAAGAGCAGAGTGCGGATCGCATCTCAGACATGAACTACCCGGCAATAGCAGTATCCAATTTCAAGGGAGGGGAGTGCAGGAGAGTTGTTAGAACAGCCACAAACGTTGGTGTCGGTGATGAAACAGTTTACACTGCAACCGTGGAAGCACCTGCCGGATGGGAAGTGAAGGTGATACTGGAAAAACTACAGTTTACGAAGGAAATTAAGAAGCTAAGCTACGAAGTGATTTTCACATCTGAGACATCACCAGAGGAAGATGTGTTTGGTTCAGTTACATGGACCAATGGAAAGTACAGAGTCCGGACTCCATTTGTTGTAAGCAGTTAACATGTATGCAAATCCTAAGTAATCTTTCTGAATACCCGTGAACCTGTGATGCTGTTTGCCACTGTTTGTTGCACAATACCGCAAGAGAACATAGTCAACACCATCAAACTAATGGAATGGAACAAGGTTCAAAGAAAGATCATGTCACCATGGTTTTGCGGAGGGAGAAGAAATGGAAGGGGAAAAAATAGGAAAGTTGAAGATGTGTGAGCCCCTTTCCCCATTGCAAAGACATTTGAAGCTTAAAACACAAAACAACACAAACTAATTAACACATCAACTGATTAGCAGAGATTGAGCAAGTAATTGACAGGTAATTTTTACGAATGTGCAAGTAAAGAATGGAACTAGCTGAAACAAAGTACAAGAATCATTCCACATACTCTAGCCTAAAACCCAAATTAACAGTACAAAGATGCTCTCGTGGCCACTTGCTTAACCTAATGCTGTTTGTTAAAGCATCCAACTCAAAAACAATTGGCAATGAGTGGAGAGGCCGCCAGACTCATATACTAGCTTTGGAGGTTATAATTAACCAACGTGGGACAAATTCAAACACTCTCCCGCACGTGCAACCCTAACCAGCACGTGGAGAGGTAAACAACGGATCCACAACATTGGGATCATAACGAAACATGGTGCACTTATGGCACAAACAACAGCGCAATAACTAAGAGTCTAAGACAGTCTTGCCCAAAATCCTCCGAAAGCCTAGCTCTGATTCCATGTTAAAGCATCCAACTCGAAACTAATTGGCAATGATTGGAGAGGCCACCCAGGCTCATATACTAGCGTTGGAGGTTATAATTAACCCACGTGGGACAAACTCTTAACACTGTTCTATTAGTACACCCTTACCAAATCTTCTTCTGTTCCACATGTTCTTTAATCTAGGGTAGAAAGGAAATAAGAACCATAGCATCAGAAAGCTAGATTATAAATAAGCAAGCAAAAGATATTGAGGGGTACGTACGTGTCCAATAAATGGTGAACTTTATCATCTAACAGGGGAAATGCAAGAGAGTGATTACAGGGACCAATTAGACCGAAGCATGAGGGAAGGAAATTGGGTAGACCCATCCATCACATATACAAGAGCTGGCTGCAAGCTGAATCTCTTTCCAAAGTTGAAGTTCAGAAAGGTTTCAACCTGAAAATGATCCCAACTTTTGGGACCTTGTATCAATCCACCCAAACTCAAACCCCATCCAAATTCATCGTCAGGAGTATCAGAAATTGACGCGGCCCACTGCAGATGTCTGGGATTATATCTTTTCATCTCGAGCCAACCTCCAATTCTAGTGCTCTCATCAAGCTCTGACTCCAGCATCAGAGCAATAGATCCTGCCGGTACATTTTCTTTTGATTGTGCCCCAATGACAGGAGCAGATGCCTCCAGGGGCATGTCAGAAACTTTACGATGTCTAAAAATGCCTACAGGTATAGCTAGAGCTCCTAGACAGACTTCTTGACCTGAAAATTTAGGCACTCGGTGAATACCCAGAAGCGAGAGCTTTGTACTTCTTGGAAGTTGACAGACAACTTGCCCAAAAGTACTGAAACACTGAGTGAATCCAACTGAACCGGGCTGTATTCCTAGTCCACTGACAAACTGAGCCAAAGAAGCAACGATGTTTGATTTTCTCACCATCAATCCAATGGCACTACCGTTACATAGATTCAACAGAGGTGGTCCCAACGATGAATAATTGGTAAGGGCCTTTTTCTGCCAAATACAAAAAACACTAGGTCAATCCAAATCTGACTTGTAACTTTGCAAGAAAGTGTAGAGGTAAGGTGGAATGGTAATGGTAAAATTTCACGATGCTTATAAGCCAAACTTAGAAACAAGGGCAAATAAAGCACCAAACATGAATCAGCATATGATCTGCCAAACCGAAACAGAGTTCCAAAAAGGAAAGTAAGAATGAAGATTTTAGACTTCTGTAGGACCTGTCAGCATCAATTGAGCCTAGCTAGGGGTATTGTTATGCTCAAAGACATTTGGCCCTGGGAGTCTTGGCCACTCTTGAAAAGTTAAGGAAATGTACGTGTGAACCATGCGAAGAGAGATTTATGGGACGACCACCACACTGGTTCAATTTATCTCGTTCAACTTGGATGCCATGAGGCGGTCCTTGGAAAGTTTATCATATGCTGCAGGGATTCGTAGAACTTCTAGCCGTTGAGCGATGGAAAAGCTGTAGAAGTTCAGGGTTGGTCCCATGAAGTTAGATCTTAGCCTCAACAAGGTCCTTAAGACTTCAACAACTTCAACAGCTTTGCTCTATTGGTGCTATGCCCAACATAATAAACGGATGTGCGATATTTGTTTGGACCAAGTAAATAATTTTGTCTTATGTGTGGACCAATTCAAAAGAAATAAGCCTGACTTGACAGATTGATTGGATTCAAGAAAAAACAAGATGTATCTATATACACACAAAAAAGGAGTACAAAGTTTCTACCTGATGAGGAGAATTTGTGGAGATTCCAACATCTCGGCAATGAGCTCCCACAGGAATAGCAGCCACAGAGAACCAGTCACTAATATTTGCAGCATATAACACTTTCGCCAGGGAAAGTGGACTACCTAAAACATCATCGTGGCCTGTTACACTAGACACAAACTCTGTCACAAGAGTGTCTTTCTCCCGAATAGCGGTTTCAAAAGTCAACCTTGAATGAACACCCGTCCTGATTCCAGCTCTCCTTATTGCATTAAAATTTTGATGGCTATCATCATCCATAAATAGTAAAGCCCCCAAGACATCAATCTCTCCCCTCACATGGGTACTAGCTTCTTGAAATGGGCTTCCCTTTGAAGAGTTGTAGAATGAAAGAATTTTCTCCACCTTGTCTTGTCTGTCCCTGAGTTTCATGAGATCTGAAAATGCTTCCCGTTGCAACCGCTTCAAGATTTCAATCTGAAAACAATATCAGAGGACTTGTAAAGCACCGTCATACATCTTGTTGCTACCCGATGGATGCAGCGAATCCGTAAAACTCGATATTGCCGATATGGTATAAAATAAACTGCTGAATAATTAAGGAGGCATTAATGTAAACTGCTTCAAGAAATGGTTCATGAATGGGGATGACTTTCGTCTGTCAGCTTTATAGATCCAATAGCTCACGGGAAAATAGAAGGTCATTAGGTCAACAATGCTCAAATCTACCTTAGTCTGATCATTGGGCCAATGAAAGACAATAAGATGACGAGGCAGAGATTTTCTCAATTTGAGAAAAACAGACAGCATCAAGCTTCCCAATACTCTCCAAGAGAAACCACTGTGAATATAGGCCAAAAGGATACTGGCAGGATACGATTAGATATCTTTTTAAGCAAACAAGCCCAGAAAATAGACTGGGAATAGATTTTAAGAAAGGTTCAAACATTTTCAAAATTAGGCATCCTCATTTGGACAATGGTTCCATAGGACATTTGGATCAGATCATGGCACAACCACAAAGGTTGGAAATTCCCTAAAAGCAACAGTTCATGAAACCAGAAACTAATCCTGCATTGCTGCTTTTCCACTAAACTTCGTCGGTGATAGTGTATATTAAAGATAGATTAGCTACAGGGAAAGTGTTGCAACAATCACCCTACGTCGTTAACCGAAAGAGATACACATAACATATACGTATAGCTAACCCCGTAGGGTTGGACCGAGTGAGCATGAGATAGCAACAAAGTGCTTACTCCCAAGAGATCGCAAGGTCGAATCTCACGCAGGCCAAACGCTCCAAACCTTGGGGCACTAGAGGTTTGCTCGATTTGAAGTTATCAGGGCCCCGGGATTTAGTCAATGTGCGTGCAAGCTGGTCCAGACACCCGGTTATGAAAAATAAGAACTTACACGTATAACAAAAAATCTTTGCAGATTAAAAATGCCTAGTATGCATGTTGTGCAACTACAACAACTCAGACGCAACAGAAATGTGTATAAAAATACTTTACTTTGATAGGCTATGTAAAGGATCCCATTCTGCTAGATAATACACAAAACGAAATTTAACTTCCTAATAAGAACCAAGTAAAGTAGAAACCAAATGGATGCATGTTAAGGGAAAAATACTATCAGCACAACACATAGTGATTATATTGCTCAAAAAATAGTGTGTTCGAAAGATTGCCCGGTCTGTAAGGCGAAAACTTTAAAATAATGCATTTTTATCCGGAAAGAAAAAATCAAACTGTGTACCGCTAGTTACTAAACATCAATCAATATCAAAGAGTTCTTTTAATTTATCAAAAAAGTTTTGAATATTCTTTAATGAAAATGCATATTCAACACAATCGCTGAAGCCATTTCCAAAAGCAAAACATCCATATATAAGTACATATACCAACGCATTCATCAAAGAACGATAATCAATGTCACAGATTAAAAAAGCGATGATTTTAGTGAACGATCTTCTGAGGGAGAAAAGAGAATACCGGTTTGCGGCGATTGGAATTGTCGGCCCAGTGGAAGACACCGCTTGCGAAATCTTGAGTCGATTTTGCAAGTTCTTTGAGTTTATCGACAACTGCAGCAACCGGCTCCATTTCGGGGAGAGATATGGCGCAGAAGCTAACAAATCGAAGGCATATATATATACACACACCCAGAAGTCCGAGGGGGTTCTAGATTACGGACGCAATATGTTGGGCAAGAATGTTTTGACTTGAACTATTGGGCTTGGGGGTGAGTTTCGAACCAGGAGCACTAAAAATTTTGGTGTGGGTATTTTTGTACTTTTTATTTAATTTTTTATCTCCATTTTTAAGATTAATCATTCATCCCGACAAGAATAATAAAAAATATAACAATATGGACCGTAGATGAAAAAAAATATTATACTCCATAAAACAATGTTTAAGATGAGAAAAATATCACTCGTCGAGATGGATAATTATTCCAAAAATTAAATGTGAATGAAAAAAGACGAATAAAATACTGAAACCAAGAACCAAAAATATAGTAGAAACTCACCCTCGGTTACGGTACCAAATTGTTGGGTTGGGTTTTTCTTGAGTTGTTACGATTCGAATATTACATCGACTAATATGGGTTTTGCTTTGTGTATATAAGGTATTGGGCACCCTCTCCTTATAAGTTGGTTTTTAAGGGTGAATTCTACCCATGAGTTTGTATCATTTGGTATCAAAGCTGGTCACTACGTTGCAATTCAACCTGCGGAGGGGGCGAACTATAGGTTGGATTAAAATGCTTAAAAAGTATTGTAGACCGATAGTGGAATCGTAAAAAAAAAAAGAAAAAGGGTCTAACAAAGAGAAATGAAAACCATTGGGTCAATGCTTGTAGAGGGGGCTGCCGTAGACGTCGTTTGCAGAGCGTGAAGATATGTTACTAGCGTCATATCTCACGTCAATGTAAATGCTTTGCCTAGTGTATATAAACTCTTGAACACCCTTCTTTTATAAGCCAATTTATAAGAGTGAATTCCACTCGTGAGTTTGTATAAGTTGTTCTTTGCATACGGAGCTAGCAGTTGACCTGTGAATTGAGGGGCAATGTTTAGTGGATTAGGTTGCTCCTAATAAGTGATCAGCAAAGTAGGTGGACAAGCAGTTTTTTGGACCTCCAGTTTTGGTCCAGTTAAGTGTATTTTAAACGGGGGAGCCCATATTTGGAGAAGACGCATACAAAAATATGTTCTCCTTACAAGCCCAAATTAATTTTTTAGTGGAGTTTTTAAGATTATATAAACACAAAGAATAAAGGGAAATAAATTTTATTAAGGGAGTTTTTAAGATTATAAACACGAAGAATAAAGGGAAATCAATTCTGCAAACAAAAAATAGTAGTAGTAACTTTTTGACACATGCAGAAATAGTCCTTCAATATGTTCTCATTTTCTTTGGCCAATAATATTGATCTAAATCACTGCCGCGTATCGAGTCAGTACCATTTAAACATTGGCGATGACACAATACCCCATGGAAAAATTTCTTTTTGCTATAGTTACGTACTAATTTTCGTCTTGTTAAAAAATGACTCCATTCAAAACTACTGCATTGACACCACTATGACTCGATTCATTTGTCAAGAGTTAGAGTCTAGAAAATTGTTCACGAAAATCTTTAGCAAAGAAAAAGTAATATATTTTCCAATGTGTTCATTTGGTAATAGTAATTTATATAAAAAGTTAAAAATATAACAGTATAAATGTGTAGGGAACTAATGTAAAAACAAGATTCTTAAAAAATCTTTTGTTTTTAAGGACGCGAGTGTTCATTTGACTTTGTAAGGATTGAAATTTGGTTACTAAGAGCATCCGCATCACCATCAGGGGCATCAAACACCCCTGATGGCTAATTTGTTAAGTCAAAATCCAAAATCCTCCAAAAATCCGGCGTATCAAACCCAAGAAAATTTTGGGTGCAGTGTCGCATCAAACACTCTAACTTTGCTACAGTGTCGCATCAATTTTGGTGCGGCACTGTTCACTCACCAAGGTACTATTCATGCACTATTCACGCAATGTTCACTTTTTTTATTATTACTTTTGTGGAGTAGGAGTAGAAATAAATAATAGTTTAATATGATGAAGTAAAAATAAAGAGTCTGATTTTATGAATTTTTTGAAAAGTGACTTGCTAATTTATAAAATTTATTTTTGAGGTTAAATTTGTTATTTGTTTTGGTGAGGCTGATAAGGACACCTTTTATAATTTAGCAAGTCACTTATCGAAAAACTCAGAAAATTAGACTGTCTATCTAAACTTAATATATTAAATTATTCCCTTTAAGTCTATAAAAAAAAAAAAACTTTTTCCTACTCCTCGGTTGGGGAGTTGTTCTCTGACAAAAAAGTAATTTTTTCCTTCTCCCATCTCTCTCTCTCTCTCACTCTGTGTGTGTGTGTGTTTGTTCTCCATTATAACCCATACGGAAAGAGTACCGTTTTCATCTCTCTCTACCACGTGTTGGGAAACAAGTAATAAAAAAAAGGACAGTTAGTGAACAGTGACTACTCAATTTTGAGTAGGCACTATAGCTAAAATAAATTGGTGAGTGGGAATAGGTAGTCTGATTTTTTGAGGTTTTTTTTTTTTTTTGGGGGGGGGGGGGGTTGACTCCCTATATTTGGTTGAAAGTTATTTGGAAGAAGCAAAAGAAAGACATTGATATTTCAAGTTTGTGAATGACCCCATACTCTCACAGCTTCCCAGAGTTGCAACTGCATTCAAGCATATAAAATGGCTCGACCAACAACCTATATGTACCAATTTATCTTAACACAGTATTACGAGACTCAGGTATTCATATTACAATGTGGTAGTAGCATACAAATCAACGGGAACACGGGAAAAATTTGTTATTATGAACTCTCGAAACCTCTCGTGTCCCCAACAAATCTCAATCAAATTTTACAAATATATAACTAGCTCCTAGCATTTTTCTCTAGCTAAAGAGAGATTCATTTTCAACAAGGTGATGAATGTTTCTCAGAAGAAGCTTTTGATATCTTTCTCCAGGACTTGATGGACCATGATCCTGTATGCTTTTTCCGTGAGATGAAAACTGTCCCAAAACACATACTCTGAGACATTGGCACATGTGAACGAGCACAAAAATGCTACTTCCACCATGCCAGTCCCACAGCACCCCTTGTTCCCAATCTCAAATCCTGTCCATTGCAAAAATAATAATAATAACAATCCCAATTACTTGATGACCATTCTAGCAATGAAAACGGGGATGGTGCAGCGCATATCACAACCGTCCATAATGGAAATCAATGGTCCGGATTCGCTAAAGCTTTCTTACTGGTAATTAAGCACTTTGACCGGTAAGAAAGCGTATGTGAATCCGGACCATTAAAAATACTTTTGAATGGTTGAGATACTACGTTGCACAGTGCAGTGCAGCACACTAAGTGTGCTGCAGGTCCTTAGTGTGCTGCAGGTCCTTGGGTCCTCTAGCTACTCCGCTGCAATGGGTTTCTATGGAAAAGTTATAAACACACAAAAAGTGTGCAGAAAAAGACCGTATATGGTCGAGATCACCTCAAATCTTCCGTACCCAAAAAATGCTTGTACCTGTATTCCTGTGCATTTTATGTCATTAGATCAAGAATTCAAGAGGTGTAAAGGCTCTCACGTGATCCAATGACCGTAAATCGCCCGGAATACCAATGCATGCATTTTTAGGTAAAACAAATTTTACGGCGGTCCATCCGTGGGTCATGCTTAGAACAAAACTGGCCAGATGTTTCGTTTTGTATCGGTGTCCTTGTTGTTCTTTACTTCTGATTTTCTTGTATCTTTTCAAATCTATGTAACAGAGGAGAAGATGATTTTACCATATTTCGGGGGGTTTCGAATGAGATCAAGAGGAAGATTGTAAGCATCAATGTAGACCATCCTGGCATTTGGAAGGTTGCGGTTGAAAGAATTTAGCTTCAGTGACAGCTTTTTGTTGAACAATCTTGCTGCTGCATTGTACTTCTCCACACAGTTTCTTTGCGGCCCTCCTCCCAAGGTTCTCTGCGATGGCACACACCCTATCGGAGGTATACCAAATACACCAATTCTTCGTGCTCCCAGTCCATATAAGTCCTTCATTATGTAGCAAATTTCAGCATCTTAGATTTAGTTGCTTTAGTCTAAGATCAATTGCATAATTCTACAACAACGATACTTGAAAATGGCCTAGTCCTACGAGTGCTGTAACCCAAGAAATTCTGGCCAACACTCCTTCAAATTTAGTCCTAATCCCTGTGTCTCTGATTCTGTTAGATGGACGCTGACTGATAGTGGGGTTTACTCTACAAAATCTACTTGGCAAGCTTTGACGGAAGTGTATCCAGCTGTTCCTTGAACACTCTCCCTCACGTGCAACCTCGTCTAGCACGTGGAGATTCAAATTTTCAAAGCATGAGAGAGCATAGCATAACAGAATACGAAGGGGAGAAACAAAAAGCAAATGGGGGACAAATGCCGATAGAGAGAATTGAACCTAAGACCTCTTGTAACCAGAGCTTTGATACTATGTTAAGTTACCACCTCTCCCAAAAACTTAAGTTATTAGTAAATGGGCCCAACAATGTAGATCAAGCTATCTAACACTAACAACTAAGGACAGGCTTCTCAAATCGGGATGATTGTGGATGCAGTTTGTCTTCTTCGCCATAAGGCAAATGATGAATCACATGAACATTTGTTCTTTTAGTGTGAGTATTCTTAGATTGTGTGGAATTGTTTGCTGACCAAAACTATGTGTTGTTATACCTTGTTTTGGGCTAGTAAGGGAGATGGAGTGGTTATGTGCTCATAAGAAAAGGGATTTCTGCTCTAACAGAGATTACAAGTTGTCTTTTGCAGCTGCTTTGTATTGGATTTGGAGGGAGAGGAATTGTAGGCAATTCCAAGGGACTGGTATCTCTGCTGACGTTCTGGGTTTACGGGTTTTGGATGAAGTGCGATCTTTTCTCGGCTCTTGGAGGACTTTCAAGTATACGAATGCAAGTATACGGATGCAAATATGCTTATGGCTAGAGATTGGAGGCTGAAATAGAGGCCGAAATAGGCTCAAACATATTTTAGTTTTCAATACCGGAAATCAAGCTCAAAGAATTCGATCTAGTCCAAAACTTTATACTTGAGGGCACGAGAACAAGATTGAGTCTATCTTCGAACTGCCACATGGCCTAACGAAACTCACAATTATCATATCATACAGCTGGAAGTTTAACGGGACACGAATTTGTGTAGACATATTATTCAGTTGCGTGCTCGAATCGCTCGAATAAGTACTTGTTACTAACACACAATTGGTATTGAATTTTGAGGTCAGTAAAGCAAAAATTATTTACCTGGACGAAGTTGGAAGCTGAGGCAACCAAGAGGTCAGTGTAAGAAGGAACATCAAAGTGGAGTCTTCGGAGAGGGTTACTGAAGTAGGTATTTGTGATGTCATTGGCACCTGCTACTAATACATACAGGCTATTACCCAAAATTGTGCTGCTTCTCTCTTCTCCAACCACTCCTTTCAACTTTGCTAAGTACTCTTTGAACAACTCGAGTTGATCTGACAATGATATAACTGACTGATATTTAATCAGAGTTAACAAAAAAACAAAACAAATTGATTAACCATGAGTATATAACAAGTATACATATGGTGATGAAAAAAAACAACAACGTAAGGACGTGCGCAGAACAGGACACAGTGGATGCCCGGGATCCATTTGTGTGAGGTCCACATCAGAGTGGTGTGCAAAATACGTGTACAAGAATAAAGACCTCTACCTAAAATTGCGCAAAAAAACGTCTCGCACCATGGGTCTGGCGACAGGATTCTATGTAATTTTTTTGAATAGCGAAAAAAAGGGTACCGCAAGCTCAGATGTTAGAGGATCAAATCCGGCGCCGCCCGAAGCAAAGTTTACCCCGGTTGATAGGTCTTGTAGTTGCAGATTTGGGTCAAGATATGCAGGTAATAGCTCCTTGATCCCTAATTCCTCCACTGCAATGCCATTAAAAAAAATGACCCAAAATTGGAATATTTTCATGAGCTTCCTACACAAACATGACTATTTATATGAGAAATGTAGTTACAACGTACCCAACAAGTCCGAGGGGACCTTTCCATTAGAAAATCTTCCAGTTGGTTCTCCACCCATAAAATCTTTCCCATAAGGAGGATAATTAACCTTAAATATTGTTTTAAGGTTGTTGTTGTTGCCCGTATCCACTATCGAATCTCCGAACATGATCACCGCTGGGATCGTTACATTGTGTGGCAACCTTATCACAGCCATGGCAATGTAGAAATGGAGAAGAAGAAGAACAAAGACACAGAGAAAAAATATTGAGGAAGAAGGAGAGAGTTTTAGCAAGAGGGGAAACTGCATTGTTTTGGAAATTTCTGCAGAGTTAAAAATCTCTGCTGGGCTACAAAGTGAAAAAGAAAGAGATCGAAGACTAAAAGTCTAAAAGACTTATGATTGAGATAACTTGAATGGTTTTGCTTGTTACATTTATACTGGAAAATGAAAATGTTCATGTTCCATTTTAATTTTTCTGCACTTGTTGACTGGGTATTCATGATTATGCAACTTCCATGTGGTGGTTAATTAATCTGGAAAAATGAAACAGTTGTGACATCCTCAATTATTGTTTTTTTCTGTGAGATTGTTTTCAAGGATATCGGTTTTGATTTGATCATATATCCGGAGTGTAAGATTTCTTCGAGAATTCCAACCTAAAACCAATTGGCAATAGGGCGAATAAAGTAAAACCAAATTTGGGTGGTCTAGGTGAGCGACGTGAGATAGAAAACTAGCACAAATGAACGATATATACAGTGTTTGGATAACATTCTTAAAGCCTGGATTAAGCATACAACGGAATCATATATCTTATGAGATTATTTATGAGGTTATGTATTCCTTCACTATTAGTCACGTCAAACAAATGGTCCATGTATGAAAGGATACATCCATATCTACGGTCTACCGGATAAGCTTCTCTCGGAAGAACATATCCACGGCTAGCCAAGTTTGCCAACATAGCCCATTTTGTAAACCCATGAGCTTTGTTCTGTCTTTAAATGAGGTCCCGTTCGTGGACGGTGGAATTAGCATCTCACAATTAGTATTAATGCACGGAAGCTGACCGGATATCTACTTATAAAAAAAAAACATGTACTAACTCATTTTGTTTATGTTGACGGATTGTACACATAAAAGTGCTGCAAGTTGCATTTACTATATCAGAGGCGACAGTAGTGTTTTTACCAATATCACACGGCTTGTGTGCAGCTGCATATGGGTTGTTATCTATCATCCAACCCATACTGAAATAAATAATTCTAATTGGCATAAAAAAAATTATCAAAGGATTGATATAGTTGGAGGGTGAACAGTTACTACATCACATTAATGTCTACACCAAAAATTCCGCTTTCAAGTCCATGTCTCCGCTCTTTGGAAACTCATTTCTAGGTTCTGACGGCCGTCAAATGTGTGCGGATCAATTTATGCACATTGGCCTTATTTGTTTGATGATAAATAGATGAGATATGAAATCCTTTGGATATGGGTGAGATATGAAATCCTTAGGATATTGCTCAGGATATCAATGGATGGAGAAAATCCATATCTGATTTTTGTGTTCAACGAGATATAACCATTGGAAAATATTTTTTTGCTATAGATCCAAATCCCCCTAATGGAATTTTATGTCCCGTATGGATTGAGATAAAAATTGCCATGAGATTTCAAATCTCATCCACAAGGGTAACAAACATTGGATTTTGGATCCCACTCCATCCCACCTCCAAATCCCACCAAACAAACAAGGCCATAAGATTAATCCCTTCACTAATCTGGTCAAAATCAAGTCATCCATGCCGAGACTAGAAAATTCACAAGAAATCACTTTCTTGCGGCATGATCAAGAATCGAACCCTAATCAATTGTGTGGGGAGCAAACTTAACAACCAACCGGACTATCCCTGGAGCGCTTTTTGGAAACTCTGCAAAAGCCATTAGTTTAGCAAAAGTACTGTCCACATACAGCTATACAGGACTACAATGACTGCAGATGGTTAAATTTTGTCTGTGCTATTTTGCACTTGATTGAATTCATATTACTGCAGCATTGGATATCAGAACTTCCATTTTCAGATCTGAGGAGTAAGCTATGTTTAGATCTCAGCAGAAGTAGAAGAATTTCCATTGACATTACACCACACATACTAGTAATTGTTCTGTTTCTGTAGTACTGAGTGTTGCATTCTGTAAGGGTACAAAAACCCATATCACATATCCAACTTAGAATATTTAAGCTCAGAATACATATTTTTCCTACCGGGCTGTCACTGAGACTCTTCTTTGACCGGTAAGATTGTACTTTTACCGGTAAGAGTGTACTTTTAATTTGCACTCTTACATGTAAAAATATACTCTTACCGGTTAAAGAATGATCTTAGTGAATTTAGATTATTCCTAAATATAAATAGAACAGTTTGGTGGCCAAATCAAATTTACATATAAATCGAGGTATGGGCGCAAACAATGCATGATGAATGGATTCATCTATGATATACCCTAGTTCAATAATGTGAAGAAGAACCCCAATCCCGAATCAAGGCAGAAGAATTAATCCGGTTACATGGGAAAACCGCGAGGTGAAATGACGTCAAAGGAAGTCTTTGATGTATTTTTGAAGGATGTTATTGACAAGGACCTTGTATGTCCTCTCCGTGGGATGGAAACTGTCCCAAAATACGTACTGTGAGTCGTCCGAACATGTCCCGCACAATGCTATGCAGAATGAGGCTGCCTCTAAAGTCCCCGTGCCACAACAACCTTTTTCGGCAACAGCAAATCCTGCAACATTTTTTCGAACAAAAACATAAGTTGATCAATATAGGCAAACGAACAAGTGAAAAATCGAGACATTTACCGTATTTTTGATGGTTTTGAATGAGATCGAGGAGAGGATTGTAAATGTCAATGTAGACTATTCTGACTTGGGCATCGTTCAAGCTGTTGCTGAGGGAGCTAAGCGCGACCGTTACCTTGGTGTTGTACAACTTCCCTGCCTGATTGTAATTCTCTGCACACTTTCTCGTAATTCCTCCGCCTAGAGTTCTTTGCGATGGCAAACACCCTATCGGAGGAATGCCGAAAAAAGCAATCCTTTTGGCCCCCAATGCATACATTTGCTTGAAAATATAAACTTCACAAGATTAGTTTCAATGTGGTCTTCCCAAATCACAAAAATATTGCAAGTGTTTACATAATCTGTTGGAAAATTGTGAATGGTACCGGGGAAGATGGAGGGTCCCACGGACAACGTTATGTACGGTTATTGATAACCCATGAAGACCCCCATTATATGTGATAATGGTAGAGTTAATCTCGATATTTATCATGTCGGTTTCGGTATTGATCTCTGCATTGCAACCCAAAAGTCTCCCTTTGGCAACCCAAAAGTCTCCCTTCGGCTTTATATTTGATCAATCCCATACTGAGAATACTACCAGAAATTCGGGCTTCCCCTATACTACACAAAAATTCATGTTTGCGTGAGAGAGAGATGGACAAGGTTTAGTTCGCTTTCATGGGAGGTGTTCCGACGTTCGTGGTTCAATCATTTTATCCTGGAAAATGTACACCGATTAACCTACAACACCCTCGATAGACGGCAAAGCCATTTTAAGGATACTGTGGTTTTCACAGGACTCAGTTCGGTTTTTCATACTTCATACTGTTTGTACTTCGTTGATTATATTCTGTTCCTGCAATTTTTATTTCTATTTATAATATCAATGAAATTGTTGTTTGGAACGACGCCCAAGACAGGATAAATAGCCTCAGGGCTATGGAACAAATGATACTCCAGTTTTTATCAGCCTATTGTCACACACTTGGTTGATTCCAAGCTATTTGTGCGGCACTTAGGGAATATAGAACAAATTATTACTCCCATATAGCATTTCTAGAGAATTCCGCAGAACGTAACAGTATAGAACAAATTATTAAATTGGACCTTCACCTAATATGCTGCTTAACTAAGCAACCGAAAGAGAAGTTTGTCGGAGGCAGAGACTTTCCGGACAAATGATACCGTCGCGATTTTCACAGTGTGAAATTGTATAGAAAAGTGATGAAGAGGGAAGTACCTTTACGAAATCGGAAGCCGACCGGACCATAAAATCGGTATAGGAATCGATATCATATTGCAATTTCCGGATACCCAATGTAAAATAGGTATTGACGAGGTCATCACTGCCTGCTACCACGAAATATAAGCTGTTAGTTACGATGAAGTTTGTTCTGTCTTCTCCAACCATCCCTTTCAACTTCCCTATGTACTCCTTGAACATTTTCAATTGATCATCCAACGTAAAAACTGTCTGTTTTTTTTCCATACACAAGAAGGAAGAATTAGTTGAAAGAAGAGATTAAGAATAAATGGACAAATATGTATGTAGGAATGATTTCTGAAGAGGACTGTGTTTATATATACTGCTATCTGAGGAGTTTGAGGATCAAATCCAGTGCCTCCGGAGGCGAAGCTAACGCCGGTGAGGAGCTCCGTTGCCTGCAGATTTGGATCAAGATATGCAGGTAGAAGCTCTTTAATTCCCAATTCTTCAGCTGAAAAAAGAAGAAAAGAAAATGAAATTTTGATTGAGTGAAGGGGCACGTTCTACCAATACAGTGATGACACATCACATGGTACTCAAAATGTGACAATCAGACATGGTCACCAAAGCATTATTGCAAAGAGATGATGGACATTTAGTGTTGGATAATAATGGTGAGATAACCAGTGAAGATTAGGGATGAGAATTATGGCCATGACTTGTTAACACTATTCGAACTCAACATGAATTTTGGAAGTTTGAGTCGACAACCTTTTTAGAGAACTACAAATATGACACACCTCGATGATAGAAAATGAAGTAGGACGAACACGAGTTGGACTAACGCAACCAACAAGGACACGGTCCACCTGTTTACCTAGAACGACACGACATGAGAATGCGCAATGATTTGGTTATTGTTAAGGAACTTTTTTGTGTGATTTTTCAATTATGTGGAATTTTGGTTATCATTATGAGCTTGCTTGTATAGCATTGTGGCGTGTATAGTTTTAAAGATTTAAACTTAAAAGGTTAATTTTATCAATTCACATACGACAGCGTTTTAAGAAATTTTGGTTAATGTCAAGATACAATACGCGTTTAAGTTAACATAGCGTCGTAAGAATCCGAAATGACACGACACGACACAATGCAGAGCTACATTGTGGACCCAATAGTGTTGGGCTACGGTCTCATGCCATCAGCCTTTGGTGCTTCAAAAGGCTGGCCAGGGAGATATACAAGCAGGCTCATAAGCCCAAACTTTTGGGCTATGCTTCAGCTAGCCAACTAATCTTTTCAATTGAAATAACAATAAATAAATAAATAAAAAGGAAAAGATAAAGAAATCTTCACCATTACATTGAATGAATTAAATGGGGATCAACCAACTGTCTCTTTTTCCCAACCATATCAGGCATTATTGGGTTTTACAACATTATTTCCCTCAGAATAATTGTTACATTTATGAACTTTTGGAGGGTTCAGATTTTATGGCCCCCTTGACAAGGTGTACTTTGATTTGGTGTTCAATAAAAAAAATTCTCTTGTCGAGAAAATAACCTCATGTATGTACCAAAAAAATTGAAGAAAATAATATTGCATTAAAAAATGTTACGTACAGACACCTGCTAAAATGCATAAATTTGAATACAGATATGTATAAAATCATTCAATTCATATTGATGCCACATCTACTTTGTGAGACTCACATGGATCGAACAATTCTTATGCATTTGTGTGTCCGTAAGTAGTAGTGCTCTATTGCATTCTATGAATTACCACTCTTTGGTACAAACTGAGTGCATATTGTTTGAGCCTTGAGGGGTCCGGTGTTGGTGCATGTTGTGCACGATCCTCACTGTTCGTTCGGCGATTCAATGGTGTAGATTGAATCCGAGCAGTTCATTGCAAGATTCAATCTGGACCATTGAATCGCCAAACAGACGGTAGCACTCTGGACCAGCCTTGTGACTAGGGGTGGTTTCATTACAATTACAGAAATTTTATGGACATCATTATGATCTTAGGGTCTACAGGTAAAGAACTTGAACTTGAACTTGATTAGGATCAAATATTATGGTCCAAAACAAAGTGTCATATACTCACTTTGTCTCACACCTTACACTAATTATATTGGTCTTTACTCACCTTATTTAGAGTTTTGCCCCGGTAACGTTATTTGAAATTGTCAAAAATTGTTTCCATTACGCCGTATATTCACTTAAAATCAAGATGTGATCAATAGTTCTAACTTTAGGCTCAACTTTAACTTGGTAAGACATCGAGCCTCCACGTGATTCTAAATGGTGACAGTAGTTGGTTACCTCACATTTTTGGAGTATTTAGGAGCATCTATAACAGCCTCGCCTCTTCTTCCAAATGGAGGATTTGTCAAGCCAAATCTCTCAAAAGTTAACCCGGCCCAGTTCCCCCTCTGCTAGCTACAGTGACTCGCCACACCCGCAAGCCTCTCTCTCCTTGCTCTTTTCTACAATGAATGGAATGGAATGGAATTTGGGTGTTGAATTGACATTTTGGCTAGGCTGTTGGAGTGTTGACTAATATTGTACCTAGTTAAAATAGAATTTGAATTTTGAGAAGGCATTTTGGCTTGGAACTACCGGAGATGCTCTAAGTGTAAGTTTCTGCTTCGGTATTTTTAGTATTCTTAGACTACAAATTATCAAATCAGTTTGATGCATTTTAAGAGAATGAACTGTGAGAATACCAAAAATACCGTAATGCATACTCAGCTCAGCCTAGATGTGACTCTTTACTTGAATCAATCACTACATAAAACTGAATATTGAACCATACACACATGTACTCAAATGGAATAGAATATCACAAGTGAATTTAATGCTTTAAATGTACTCAACCAACCACTTACCAAAAAAAGGTTTGAATCTTGAATTTAATGCATTAAATTCACTTGTACGTACCCGGTTTAGAGTTGGAATAGATGTGGTGACTATATATACTCTCTATTGTAAAACCCTATGTACTCAGATCATCAATAAACATATTCTCTCTCCGCTCCCGTGGACGTACCCGGTTTTGGGGAACCACGTATATCTCTGTGTTGATTCTTTACTGTTTATACTCATATATCGTGTGCGTGTGTGAATCGATCCTAACAGTAATTAACGGTCCGGATTAAATGAGCTTACGATTTTCGCTATGTTTATCATGATTGTGAACCCTCATTTGTTATAGTCGGATGATCGATTCATACTGTTTGAATAAAAACGTAAAATATCTTAGAAAGCTAAAATGACTTGGACGAACTTGAAAAATAAAACGTTGATTGGATAGTACTTGAAATTTGGAAATATCAAGTGACACCCATTTCTAATTTTGAATCCTATTTTTGGCTATGAATTTTTTAGAACCAGTTTCGAGAAAGCCCCACTTCTCATTTCTATCTCTCATGGAATAATGACCAGAAGATTTTTAGAAACTATCCTTTCCGTCCATGTTTGTTAGTCTATTTTAGGATTTTCAACTTTTTTGGGAAGCATCATGATTGCTTGGTACTATAATTCACGTCTTTCCAATTTTACCCTTCAATCATGAATGATTTGTTAATAAATTTTTTGAAGACATGGGTAAAAAAGTGAAACTGACAAAATCAAACATGGACAAATTTTAGGAGACGGAAAAAAGTATATTCGGAGACCAACAAATACGGACAAGGGGTTCTCCAAACCGGCAAAACAAAAAAACATATTGTATAGTAAACCCGTAATATCTACTACCAGAAGATAATCCGAATTCCAATACTGCTATCCAAAACAGTACCAGAAAGTAGGCAGGGGGCCATCATCATGAACACAGAGATAAACAAGAGAGAGAGATAAGTAGTGATTGGTACCTATTAAGTCAGGTGGGGTCTTCCCATTGCTAAACCTTCCTGTGGGAATTCCACCCATGAAATCCTTCCCATATGGAGGGAAATTTGATTTAGCTAATGAAGTAATATTATTGTTGTTTCCTTGATCCACAATCGAATCTCCGAACACGATCACCGCCGGAACTACTACACCTTTCGGTAGAGTTACAATGGATTCAGTAGTGATAGTATTAATGCAGCTGAAAATGAGCAAAACACAAACAGAGAACAACACAATTGAAGAAGAAGAAGAGGGAAGAGAATGAGAAGAGAGTTTCATTATTGGAAAAACCGAGTTTTCGTGGGAGAGACTCTCTAGTTTCTAATGGAGGATTTTAGTGGAGGAAAATAAAAAGAGTGTGTAAGATTTTGTCAGTCATTTGGTATTGCATGTGTCGTATGTTTTCTTGGCATTATATATAGGAGGATTTTGCTGAGTTTTTTTTTTATCAAGAAAAACGGTGGGAGGGGGCAACCAACATAATAAACTCTTTTAGGCGTGACCATATGGGCTCCCAATCCGCCAGTGGAATGTGCGGTTCAAGCCATAGCTACTGTCCGTGAGGACAGATCGTCACCATGGTATCACCTAGGTACAAGTGAACATAAATATGTACCGCCATAATCCCTTGCCACCGGTAAGGCTCAAAACCGAGGATTTTGTTGAGTTATTCTGCCTTTTTTTATTAATTGGAAGGAAATAGTTATGGGACGGTAGAGTAGAGCTAGTATGTAGAAAAGGTAGGTATTGAGTAAGAATAGCACTGATCCAAAAAAAGAAAGAAGTATAGCCAATTTTCTTTTCTTTTTTTATCGGCAAAAGTCAGTATTATTACTTGTTATTATTGAAATTTGAATCTCGGTCGAATACTATATGGAAGTACCATGATGTCTACGGCTGAACTACAACTCCACTTGCTAGTGTAGCCAATTTTCATATTTCATCTTTTGCAAAATCTTATCACCCACAAAAAAAAAGGGATAAAAAGTTAAATATTGTCATGCATAATCACCTCTCTGAGCACGCTGGGTATTGTGTAAAAGGTGTAGCAGAATACGAGAAATGTGAATTGACATCTATGAATTCGTGACCCGATAAATATATGTAACCGTAAAGTTATTTGAAAAAATAAAGTGATAGGTATAAATTGATCATTTACAGTCATTTTATTTCAACCGGAGGTGGTGCACAGTAATGCAAGTCAATATTTTTGAAGTATACATAAATAGCTCCCAATTGCCGGTAATAAATAAATAAAATAAATCCCGACTTCCTTTTTTATCTTTTGTAAAATGAGCAAAACAGAAACAGAGAACAACAGAATTGAAGAAGAAGAAGAAGAGAATGAGAAGAGAGTGTTATTATTTGAAAACATAGTTTTCCGTAGAGAAGAAACATAGTGGAGGAAAAAACGATACCAGTAAGATTTTGAGTCATATGGTACTGCTTGTATTGTAGTATGTTTCTCTGGAAAAGAAAAGATAGTAAGATTATCACTGATATCAGATTAATATGAATTTTTGAAAATATGATCTACACATTTTTTTTACAATATAGACATCTTGGATAATTAAGGTGGAGCCCACACGCCTTTTGAAAGTTTTTTTTTGTTAAAGGTATTGAGAAAAGAGAATTTAATTTTGTTCACCCTCCTTAAAAGATAAGAGGGTGAACAAAATCTTCCCCTTTATTGGGTGAAATTGTTTAGGTCCCACCAAAAAGTTATATCATCCCATCAAAAAGTGATGCCATTCTCATCAAAAAGTTTATTGCAGGAGTGAGACCTACACCTTTTCAATCAATAAGAGGGAAAATTTTGTTCACCATTTTTTAAGAAGAGAAAGGTTTGCACTCGAGAAAAGAGGCGGGGTATAGAATTTCCCAAAAAGATTTCCAATACCACCTCCCATGGGTTTCCTATAGTACCCCCAATTTGGAGATTAGCAATCCAATAGGATTAACAATCCCACTCTTCTTTCTAACACCAAACAAAGAACTAAGGGGCCCATTGGACTATTAGTCTGATGCCCCTACCAAGCCAAGCCCTTTGGTAGGGGGCTTGGACTAATAGTCCAATGGACCCTTAATTTTTTTATTTGGTTTGAGAAAGAGGATGAGATTGTTAATCCCATTGGATTGCTAATCCCCCAAAATTGGGGGATTAGGAAACCATGGGACCTCTTAAGAAAAAAGCCACTTCCAACATTATTCTCAGATAGGGCCCTGTTTGATAGGAGGTTTGGTAGGGGGATTGGACTAATAGTCCAATGGGCCCCTTAATTCTTTATTTGGTGAGAGAAAGATGGGTGAGATTGTTAATCCTATTAGATTGCTATTGGGGTATTATAGGAAATCCGTGGGAGCTGTTATTGGAAATGACAGTTCCAACACTATTGTGACTTATTTGCAAAATAATATTGGAACTGCCATTTTCCACAAGAGTTGAAATCACTAAAAAGTTTTTGTACAATTCGACTAACCTTTAGTCTAATCACATGACTAAAAAATTGTCACTTCGGTCAATAGAAGATGATCACTTATGTAACATACCATCCAACATCCTCATGTCTACGCGATTACGCGATGTGGGATAGATATCCCAACTTATGTAACATACCATCCAACATCCTCACGTCTAAGAGATGTGGGATAGATATCACAACATTCTCATTGCTTTCTATTGTCCAACAAATTCCACTTATCAAGCGATGTGGGACAAGTACGTGCTTAATCACACCAAGTTCCTCAAGCTCGAGACCCACTCAAGCTCATACCTTTTCGGGCCCATCCAAGCACATCTCCTCGCATGACAGGCCCACCCCACACTTTCAGTTAGTGTAGGCTCTGATTCTACTTGTAACAAGTGACAACCCTTACTAGCTGACCTACTAACCCAATCCTAACTACGTGGCTTAAAATTTTTCATAAAAATTAATAGTATTATTATCTAATATCATTCAACAACATCCTTATGTATATGGGATGGATATCACATGTTTAGAACCTGAGATATAAGGAGCAAATCCCTAAGTATACCATGTCAATATCTTGAAGCTTTTAATATGACATCTCATACAACATTTGGCCCCATCTCTAGTTGATTCACTGAAGATCCTAAACTAGTAATGAGCAGATATGGTACCATAAGTTACTGCATGCATCTTCAATGGATGTGGTATCTATTGATTTAGGGGTGTGAGCTAAGAACTAACAAATAAATGTGTGTTTTAAGTATTACAATGCTTGTGCTATCTTGTGTATTAGCTAGAGTGTGCTAGTTTAGGCGTGTGCTATAAAGTGTGCTAAGTTTTGGTAACCACTTAACACACTTGAAAAATGAGATAAAGGAGAGAGAAAGAGAGAGGAGGGAGAAAATATTATTATTATATAATAAATATGGATACAAAAATATGTATATTTCAATAAATCTAACTTACTTTATCACACTTGTTGCATTTCTAAACTAACGCATCCCTATATACATATAATTGAGTCAATATTTAATATATTTTATAAGTTAAACAACACCCACTAGATGCATGTACTTAATCTAGTTGTGTGTTTTTTCACTGTATTTTGTTGTGTAGGATAGATGTAATGGCATTGCAGGTCTCTCTGCGTTCTGATCAGTTGCATCATTTAAAATCTACTGTGTATCGGCAATGCTCGGTGATTAATAAAATTTTCTCTTTGTTCTAAAAAAAAAACACCCACTGGATATACTCTCCATCAAAAGAGTTGGGTAGTTGCACATGTGGTGTTGTATTGTGACTATCTATTAAAGTTGAAGAAACAAAATCCTACCTGTACGCAAGCACCAAAAGGAGCGGAAAGTAATGGCTGTTCAAAAGAAAAGGAGAGTAAAGCAATGAGCATCGATCAATTATCATTGCTATTTTTAAAGATTGTAATAAAATTCTTTTTATCGGTCAAAAAAATATATTGTTGTACATCTGTGTGTAGGAATCAAATCATCTGTTCCAAAAACTTCTATTCCTCTGTTCCGGTGCATTTTCGGCCATTGGAAGTGGTTCCACATCTTTGGCTTGGCTTCTCAACCAATCCCATTAAGAAAGCTATGCCACATTGCACAACAGGTGTTTCATTTGCTGTTCTTGATTTATTATCAACAATAGAGTTGTAACTGCGTAAGCCCCCACCTTATCCTCTTTCAAATAAGTAATTTCCATGTCTCCTTAGTTTTTTGTTTTCTCCCTCGAGAAAGACTAGGATTGTTTGTTATAGTTAGTGAAATTTGAACTTCTATCAAATACATCATAGTAGATGGTACGTACCACTTGGCTACCGCTCCACTTGCATCAATATCCCCTCAGTTATCTAATACTCTCCTCCGTCTCTTTTATAGTGTGTACATTTCCATTTTGGGTTGTCCCTTATTAAGTGTGTGTTTTGAAAAGTTAGTGGATACATTTTCTATTTTGCCCTTAAAAGGAGTTTCCTTTTTAAAAAGTTAGTGTGTATTATTATTATATTGATAAGGGTAAGTAATGAAAAATAGATATAAAAGTTAATGTGAGAGAAAAATAGTTGGAATTCCTAGGTAACACATTTAAAAAGGGACGGAGGGAGTAAAAAGAAATAAATAACTTGACTTAAATCCAAATAATTAAACATTTCCCTTCAAAAAAGAATATAAGTAAACTACTCATGTAATATATCACCGACTTTTTCATTAACTGTTTTAACATTTGTAACGTGAATATTGTTTTCCTCTCCCGATTTAATTTAATTACTGTATAATTTTAATGGGTGAAAAAGTGAACTGATGAAATGATCAAATGATAAAAATTTACTAGAATAAAAATAAGAAAGAGCGTGGATCTATATCACTCCTAAAAAATACAGTATGAAAATCATTATCTTAATTTTGATTATAGGGGAAATAAACGAGTCAGCCCATTTGTCGGTGCGATGGGCTCCATCACGCCCATATCCAAACAAACCTTAAATCCATACAAACAAGCTTTTTTTTTTTAAACTGGAAAAAGGGTGGGAAGGGGCAATCTGTGTAGAAACCCCCCATGAGCGTAATTCTTGGGATTCCCGACCCGTTGTGAAATGTTCGATTGAGCTATAGATACTGTCCGAATAAGACAGACCGTCACCACACCACCATCTAGGCAATTTGTTGGCCAAAGGCTCTCCCTGCAAATCCATAAACAGGCTTGAATAGCGGGTAATGGCCTTTTCAATTGATTTTTTGGGACAATAGAGTCGTCACTAGTTGTGTCTAATCATTTATGTTAAATTGCAATCCAATTATTATGTATGTTGTTGATTTTCTATGTTGGAATATTCAATTAATATAGAAGACAGTTGTTCCATTTGCCAACCTAATTGGGTGTAATTGAGCTTGGTGACGCAACTCTGACCATTATTTCCGTCCAATATAATTCAAGATTTGATTACAAATATATTTGTCGGACCGTTTTTCCATCATTTCTTCTAAAACCAATTGATGTTAGGAAGAATTCCAATTAAATTTATTATGGTATTCACATCGCACCTGCAAGTCTGTTTTTAGAGCGGTCACAAATAGTGACATTGTATAACCAAAATCATGGGAGCACTCCGGGCCCAACAATCCCTCCATCACGATCGATGATGCTTCCGCGACTCGAACTCATGACCTCTTGGCTCTGATACCGCTTGTCAGACCGCTTTTCCACCAACTCTCTTAAAATCAATTGGTGTTAGAAGGGTCCGGGGATCCTGTGGTGCGGCAGACGAGTCATTGATCTCGGTAATCAACGGCTTAGATTTTATCTCGGCAATGGACGGCTCAGATCGTGCAAATGCCAAGATGATATTCGAGTCGTTGATTGCGCGATCAATAGGTCGGAGGCCGCACTACAGCCCTGTAGTGCGGCGGGATCCCTAAATTTGTTAGGAATGGTTTCAATTAAGTCTTTTATGACATTTGATATCGCCCCGCAAGTCTATTTTTAGAGTGGTCTCAATAAGTGACATTATGTAACCAAATCCATAGGGGACATGGCCCAACAATACTCTTCTTCCATTTGTAATGGACTAGCGGCTTTGTCACGTACATTTCCATGTGATCTATGTCTGGTGTTGCATTATATACTATACTTTTTTTGGAACAGCAAATTTTTTATTAACCTTTGAAAACGAATTACAAAAATTAAAAGGATCCAAGCAACAAGGCATCAAGACGGAGAAGGGGCAGACCCCCAAAGAATACTCCCCTCACACCAAGAGACACCTGCTGCTACGAACCAAAAGGGAAAAAACAACTTGATGCTGGCAAGGAGCCAACCGAAACCCCCGACAAGAGAACAAGCCCCCAAAAAACCTAAACCAACTCCCCAAACAAAACCCAACCAAAAAGCCCAAACAAACACCATTAACGACAGAATTAGCTTGCAACAGAAAAACTGCTTCAGATCTCATCATCGTCCCCCAAAAAATCTTCATCCAAGATCTTGCTTATAGACCGAGCAGCCTGAGTCGCATTTAGATGAATCCTGTTAACACCATTAGAAGAAACAGATAAACAGCAGCAGCTATAGCAGATCTGAACACTACGCATTTCTTCTGTTTTCGACGACCCTTCTTCTTAGATTTAGGAAAACCCAACTTTTCCTCAAACCTTTTCTGCTTCCATTTTCCTATCCCAATATCATCCACAGCATCAATAGGATTGAGATCAATAACTAACTGAATACCCTCAGCATCTTTCTCACTAAAAAATCCCACTTCGAAAAGATTCCAAAAGCCTTGATCAGAATCCACCCCCTCCTTATCCTTGTTGGTAGGCAAAAGGAACCCTTCAAACAATTGCTAGGATTCTTTTAAGTAATAGGCATCTATTCGGCCATAAGTTTGTAGTGAGGCAGCCAAAGTAGATGTCTTTTGGTGAATATTGGTATACTCCTTAGAATTCTTGAACCTAGGTGCAAAAGGCACCCTTATAGAAAATTTCTAGGATTGTTTTTAATTTAATAGGCATCCATTCAGCCATAGCTTTAATTTTATTGTAGCAGCCAAGGTATGTGTCTTTTGGTGAATATTTTAGACTTTTGAAGGAAGTACCATAGGATCTGTTGGGAAGGGGCATAGGATGGGGCTAGAACCGAGAAGGTTCAAGAGGCACCTTTTTGACAATTGCAAAGATTCTTTTAATTTAATAGGCACCCATTCGGCCACAGGTTTTTAGTGTGGCAGTCAATGTATGTGTCTTTTAATGAATGTTAGCGCACCACTTA
This sequence comes from Gaultheria prostrata, assembly GCA_036023075.1. Classification (NCBI taxonomy): domain Eukaryota; kingdom Viridiplantae; phylum Streptophyta; class Magnoliopsida; order Ericales; family Ericaceae; genus Gaultheria; species Gaultheria prostrata. Next base: position 27,304 of record JAXBDA010000367.1, on the reverse strand, counting down.
GAAGTTTGTAACAAGTAGCATAGTGTCCGTTGGGAGCATAAGATGGGGCAGACATTCTTTCAAATATGTTGGGGCATTTGTGGAGTGTAAAAATTAGTAGAAAACAAAGCAGGAGCTTCAAACATTTAAAAGAAGTAAAATTCAAGATTAGGGTTGATTTTTAAATTATTTTCACGTGGAACTTGGATTTTATTTTTTTGTTGATCAATTAACATTCAGACACAATATTGTACTACCATTTTCTTTCGAAAAAATTCATAAAAGATTTCCCCCCTTAAAAGTACTAGTAATCAGTTACTACAATTATTCAACATACTGGTCAGAACAAACCAAACTAAATCGAGTCTTATGTTCCAATTAATTGGGGTCGGCAACCTACTCGTCAGAACAATTGGAAAAAATAAGATGGCAGCAATACCATGAGCCCAAAAGAATTATAGTATCCGGCAAATCACATATACTAAACAAAAGCCCATGTCAAGTGGCAATTATTAAATTTTGAAGCTCGGAACACAAAGTTGATGTTTCATTTTATTTAAAAAGAGCATGGAGATTTAATCCTACGTACAAAATAAAAGTTCGGTGGACAAAAAAACACAAAAAATAAATAGCATTACGGGCACAAACAAAATGAATCAAAATACGATAGCTGGAAGGGGAGTGAATGACCAAGGGAATGGAATAACAAGAATTGATCACGAGGGAATAGTAGCCCTCTTACGTCAGTTGGTTGATGTACTTTGCTAAGACTCGAGTCACGAGGAGCGTATATCCTCTCTCCGTCGGATGGTAACTGTCCCAGAATAGAAACACTGAGCGATCCGGACATGTTCCACTATCTTTGTTACATAAGAGAGTCACTTCTATAGTCCCGGTGCCGCAACACCCTCTGTCCGCAACAAGAAATCCTACAACAAATCAAAATAAAGATTACAAGGTGAAATTTGCCAAGTACCTCTTCTTTGTATACCATGATGTGATCTTAGCTGCTAATCGTGAACAATTTCATGAAAGCTCATTTGTTTAAATTTGAGCATATTTTGAATTTTTTTTTAAATTTTCATGACCAGCTTGGCTCGTTAATAAGCCCTATTGGTACGTAGGAGACAAACTTCCTAGTTTCTATATAAATAGTTGGAGACATGGGTGCATGACAATACCATATTTCAAGTGATTTTGGATGAGGTCAAGGAGAGGGGTATATATGTCAACATATACCAGCCGAGCTTTGGGGTCGTTGAGCGTGCTGTTGATCGCACTAAGCGCAACTGGAATCTTGGCATTGAACAGTTGCGCTGCCTGGTTGTACATCTCATTACACTCTCTCACTACTCCGCCAGCGAGTGTTCTCTGCGATGGCAAACACCCTATTGGAGCTGCGCCAAAAACGCTAATCCTTTTCGCCCCCAATGCATACAGTTCCTTCACACAAAAACAAATACTCCTGCTTAACAATTTTTTTGCACAATGTTAATACTCTACTATCAACTAGTACTACTACTACTACTTTTCTGGTCACAAGTGAAAAACAACAATATTAGGATATATGACAAATTTTCCCGATTATGAATTTAAATCGTTCATTTATCTTTTCTGAACATTTTTGGAGAAACTTGTCATTCATCCGATCCCATGTATCCTACCGATACCTCAATGAAAGAGTACTCATATGATCTTCCCAAAACACACACACACACACACACAAAAAAACAAAGAAAATCCTACAAGTACGGATTGGTCGGTAGAATACTAAAACGAGGGACCCCATCCTAACAAGTAGTATTCATTAGTGTGGTCCTAGGCCACCACTCGTGAGTTCGTGACCTCTGGGCATCACTCACAAAATTGGTACCTAAGAGCATCAACATCAGCTTGGGTATAATTTTGGGTAAAATTGTTGATGAATAGTGTATTTAGCTATCAAATTTTTTTCAACACTCCAACAATCTTCCCTATCATTTTCTCTACTCCCATTAAATATTATAAAATATTACACATCTTCTCTATTCCCATTATAAAATAATACTATTATAATAGCGATGAGAGAGAGAGAGAGTGGTGCGGTGGGAGAAGAAAAAGAGGGGAGAGAGAGAAAAAGTGCAGCAGGTAAATGATAGAATAATGGTTTACTGGGAACAGTACTTAGGTAGATATAGCAAAGTTTTGTTCATGGAGGAAGGATACCAAAGCATTTACGGAGTCTGCTGCAGCAAAGATTCTCCACTTTGGTTAGCTTAAATAGCAAAGATGCTCATTTAGCAAACCTGATGCACTTGCTCTTATCCAACAATAACTTGGTAAATTAGGCAGTGTACAGTGCATATATCTATTATAACTTGACACTTTTTTTATCAACACTCCAACAACACTCCCTGTTACCCTCCCTATTTTTAATAAAATATAATATATGGGAGAAAAGTAAGAGAGAGAAGAGAGAGAGAGAATAAAAAAGAAAAAAAAAGAAAAACAAGCCGGCAAAGAGGGGGAAGGAGAGAGAGAAAAAATAAAAAAAATGGGTAGGGAGTGAATAGTGCCTCCCTAAATGGGGGGATTTTAGGGATGTACTATTCATTTTTGTATTTTAGGGAGAGGTTTAGGGAGTCTCTTGGAGCCTAATTTTGGGGTTTGGCTCCCTAAAATAGGGATGTGAGCCAATTTAGGGAGTTTGTTGGGAATGCCCTAACGGCTAACACCTTTACGAACATTTTGTGAATGTGATTTTGTGCATAATCCTTCAATATGATCTTTCAATAGTAGAGATCGGTCACGCTCTCGATCATCACTTTGCTCTTATATTTTAATTTTAATTAGTATTCTCATGAGTTTTTGTAATTTAAGATGTTTTAGAAGGACGTTTTCATGCTCATGAGTCTGACATAGGTTTTCACCATTGGGATTTATCTTAAGTTGTTGAACCTTGCTACACCCGCAAACCATGTGTGCACAATTCTCTTTCGGCTCTCACACAAAAGATCTGAGCCATTCATTAATTTTAGAATTTATTGAGTGTGCATAAAAAATTCAGCTCAATTGAATAACTATAAAAGTGTCACATCCAATCTTTCAATTTTTCATTCAGAATTCAAGATCCTAAACTCTGAATAAACTTTTTAAGAGAAATTGAAGAATTGGATCAAATATTTATAGTTATTCGATTGAGCTGAACATTTTTCAAAGGCACTCGATAAACTATTCTAAAATTAATGAACGGCTTGAATCATTTGTGTGGTCTGTGCACAGATGGTCTATGCGTGTAGCTTTTCTGTAAGTTGCTTTTGCAAGTGTGTAATCTTGGATTGGAATTACTAGGAATTGAATGCCTAATTATCTCTTGAGTGTTCAAATCTTACATATACATCTAACCAACTCCTCTTTTGGATTTTTTGGCAAGCATATGATTGGTCAGGTTGTATGTGTCAACTTAGTTGGGATATGCCTCTTTCGTGATGATATTTATTCTCCAAAAATTCATTATTACTCGTAAGATCAAAGATGTACTCAAGCTAAAAAAAAAAAATTCTTGTTCTTATAAGGAAAGAAAAATACTCGAGATAATCACGTTGTAATGTTTCGATACCTAAGAAATTTTATCCACAAAACCTTTTTCTAGAAAATTTATTAGAATCAATTTTGTTTTAAAGAACTAAGTCATGAAAGAATCTAATATTATCATGGAGGACATGTGGAGTCAAATTTGCACTTGACTTGGAAATTAATGTACTAAATTGGATATGTCTCTAGTAATCATATAAACGTAAAGAGGACGGAGATGATGTATCAAATTCTCAATTTCTCTCAAAATTCTCATTATCTAAACTGAATTCGACAAGATGACATGATAAACTCGAGAGGTAAAATTCTATAGGGTCAAAAGACAGACCACTACCACAAAAGATATTTTCAAACAAATGATAGTATTGTTGTACCTATTCTAAGACGAAAACTTGTTGATAGCAATGGAGAGAGGAACATACCTTAACGAAATCATAAGCCCCTTTGACCATAAGATCAGTGTAAGAATTAACATCATACTGTAATCTCCTGATACCAACTGTGAAATAGGTATTGGCAAGATCATCACTGCCGGCTATCACCGTATATAAGCTGTTAGTTAATATGAATTTTGTTCTCTCTTCTCCAACCATTGCTTTCAACCTCCCAATGTACTCCTTGAACATCTTCAGTTGATCGTCAAACGAAAATACCGACTGATTTTAAGTAACAAAAAATTAGTAATCTACAAAAAAAAATTGAAGGATAATGTATAGGATACTTATGTTGTAGCAATGAAAATGTCAGCACATAATGTAGGATTGTAGGTACCACTATAAGAGGTGTTTGAGGGTCAAATCCAGTGGCTCCTGAGGCAAAGCTTACACCTGTGAGAAGATCCTTATCTTGCAAATGTGGATCCAGATATGCTGGTACAAGTTCTTTAATTCCTAATTGTTCAGCTGCCAACAAAAGAATTAAAGAAGATAGTAAGATTAAAGGCAATTTCAATAATTGGGTATATCATGAAATGACCTGTATCTTGTATATTTCTTATCAAAACAAAATTTATCTGGGCTTTATAATAATTCTGATTGTAAGTTTCAAAAATGGGTTTTCCCCGTGGTGCAATATATAAAATATACTTGAGTTATAGTGGTGATGTAATATTGGAGTATCGATCAGATCCAATGTACGTTAAGATTCTAAGAGAGGCCAGAATGTGAATCGTTACCCTCTCTTTTACATGGGTAGATACGGAATTGAATTCAGAGACGGAGCCGGGTGGGACTTAATTTTTATTGCAAGTGTAATGTTATTTTTCAAAACATGTGTATTATTTTCGGTACTAAACATATTGATGAGTTATTAGTCGATGAAAGTGTTTAATATTTGGTAAGTATGTTGATGGATGATTAGCCTATAAAAATGTGTATCATTGAAGATATTAAAAATAATTAATCTTAGAACAATTATACTTTTTTATATACACTAATTACTCCCTCTGCCCGTAACGATAATCCACTACCAAAAAACCTCCAATTTTCGGATAAAAAAATTAAATACTTCTGTGCATGATTTCTTATCTTTCTTGATACAAAATTAAAGAACTAATTGAAATTTTTATCCGAAAATTTGCACGTCGTATTATAAGAGACTTTCTTTGTGGGGCGGAAAGAGAGGCAATCTTGATTTTGGGTGCCGCCTCGGAGTCGAAATCCTAGCTCCGTCCCTGATTGATCATGATATGGAGACATACGTCGGGTAGTTTTTCTATTTTGTTGTTTCTATTTGTGCTCATATATTTGGGTAATGGTGCCCATATTTATAAGTGGACAGGCCCAAAGAGCCATTTCAATTGGAAGGTGCATAGAGACTCGAATAGTGTTGGGCTAAAATGAGGCCGATAACCCAAAAGCTTTGGGCTTTACTTAAGCTCACCGAATCATAAGAAGAAAAACGCATCTTCAACCTATTCTCTGTTTTTTTTTTTCTCCTTTTAATGGAAATTTTTGTTTTAAGTCACTAGGGACAGAGCCAAGATTCCAATTCGGAAGTGGGACTCAAAATCAAATCCTCTCTACCTTCATCCCACAAAGATAGTTAATTTATTGTAAAACAATGTGTAATTTTCAAATAAAAATCACAGTTAGACTTTTAATTTGGTACTGAAGAAATATAAAAAATTATGCATGAAGGTGTTTTATTTATTTATTTGAAAATTGATTTTTTTTTTATAGTGGATTATCTTCACAGGAGAAAAGAGTAATTACTATAAAAAAAAGTACATATGAAAAATAGTGTTTATTTTTTTACCAGGGAATGGCACGTGCTACCTGTCCCTTTCTTAGGTCCATCTCTGCAACTCAGCCTCCATTTTATTCTTCATAGGAAAGGATAGAGCATAGTATTTTAAATATAGAGTATGAAAATTTATGGAGGATGTCCTCCAATCCACTTTGAATATATAAATAAATACGGGGCGGTTCCATAGACACAATGAATAATATAATATTTTACTCAAAAATTTTTTGTGAGCCCCACACGAATGATAGGAACCGTTCAAAAATCAACTAATTTGAACATCTGTAAGGGCTTGATCGGTTCATTCAGTTGATTCCTGTCAGATTTTATAGGATAAATTTGAATGAACCGATCAAACCTTTACCGATGTCCAAATGAGTTGATTTTTTTACAGGAACTCTTACAAATTACTCCCTCCGTCCCTATTTTATGGTCCCTTTTGGGGATTCCAACTAAATAAGGGAACACAATCATTGCATTTTTCAAAATCTACTTTTCTCATTTTACCCTTCAATCATTACATTTTCTTACTTTTTTAGTAGAACTAATTTCAAAAGGAGGGGTAAAAAAGAGAATTCATTACCTATTGCCCATTTAGTTTTGAAATAGGACAATTTTTTTGGGACAGCAAAAAGTGTAAACTGGGACTATAAAATAGGGACGGAGGGAGTAACATGTTTTAAACAAGTTGAATGACTCTGATTGTTAGTGGAGGCTCTGATTATTATTGTGTCAAATATTGTGTTATTCGTTGTATCCATGAAACTGACGTAAAATAAATAAAGTATTGATAAATCGAAGAGTACTGAGGAAATATGTAAAACTGAAAATTTATGTGAATTAGGAATAAGAGTATAAAAATGATTGGTTAGAAATCATATAAATTAACCGTAAAATCATCAAAACTCCTTTTTTATTACTACTAAAAGAAAAAAGAAGTGATTTTGAAGAGGGATGAGATGCTCTTTTCAATCGCAATTCAAAGTAATGAACTTCATGAGTCATGGAGATCAACCAACTGTTTCGAGCCCCACTCTGTGGACACCTTTTTGTCTATATCACGGATCAAAGCGAAAATACCTACTCCTAAAGAAAAGTAATGTGAGTATGTGACTAAGCTAGTGCAATAATAATGGCATACCCTTTTTAGTCATAATAATTGCATACTTTATTCCCTAGAAAAATGGTCATGTCGGCTATATTTTGAATCACATATATAAAATACTACCCCTCGTTCGTGTTTGGTGGTCTATTTTCGGTATTCGTGTTCATATGTATTGGTTTATTTTCGGCATTTGTATCATAATTTCAATTGTTTATATATTTCAATTTATAATGAGTTTCATGAATTTAAATTTTTTGTATAATAGAACTAATTGAGAGCTATGAAATAAGATTCATATTGCATATTTTTACAAATTCGTAGTGAAAATAAGTATAATTATTCACGGTGTGTGGAATAATGAAAGTGGACAAACAAAAATATATGGATGAATTGAGTTGTTTAGTACTAGAAATTTACATTTTTGTTTCTCAGCATTAGATTGTTAACTACCAAATCAACTAAAGCTTAAGGTTTTATAAAAATGAGCAATTTTATTATTTATATATATTCTCAACACACCCCTCCACGAGTAGCCAAGCTCTTCTCCATAAGCTGGCTAAACACGTGTATATTTAAATCAATAAGGAAGCGTTGAGGTTTAAACTCATGATCTTAGCTTAAGTTGTTAGAGATATAAGTACTTTAGTATCTATATTTTTAACAAGTCCCTTCACGTGTAACTAGACTCTCCCCATAAGCGGGCTAAATATGAATTGGTAGTTAATAATATAATATTCCGTGAATCATTATAGCAAAACACTAACAGAAGGCGAGGACTCTTTTGACATTCTTTGAATTTTGAAATACGCATTCAGATTGCTCAAGCTATTATTTTTACTAGTAAACTTGGACCACTGATTAATGTACACTAACGATCATCAATTATACACAAAACCCCTCGCCTATAAGATAATTATTACTCCTATTAAAAAGTGGCTTCATTAATTCACTATACAGAATTAGACATGTGATGGAGAAGTTTCACTTAACCCGGCCCATGTAATTATTTCTTTTCTTTTTCTGTGATAACAGAATATCCGGACCCCAAAGTTTAAAATGTTTGGCATAAGTGAGACTCGAATATACAATCTCATGGAGAACAAGCAGTAATTTTTTTTTTCATGCCCATTTAGTCAGTGCCGGCTCATTAATTTGGGAGGCCTGAAACGAACTCATTAGATGAGGTCCTTCATATATTTTGCATAATACAATTTTTCAACACATTCTTCATAGAAAACCATTATAAAATATGTCATTACATTAATTTAAATATATAGTCATCCAAAAATAAATAACCATTACAATACTCCTAAAGCGATTATTTGAACATTACTCTTCTCGCATTTTTAGCTGAAATGTACTAATTAAGTTTGTATTATATAGGAAGCCTACATATTTGGGAATCCCCATTTTTTACATTTTTGAGAAGCCCGAAAGGATGGCTTCATTGACTTATATCATAAGATTCTGCGATTGCGTTTTCTCTTAAGCTCAAGTACTAGTTAAAGAACTTTGTAAGTTTGCGGGTACAATATTGTGGCACCATTTGACATTTCATTATCAAGAGTTTTGTTTCTTTCACAGAAAAATGGAAGATGGAAAAAGAAAAAGGTTGCAAGTTCCAAAAAAATGAAGTCCGTGCATGATTATTTTGGCGACAATCAGATGTTTGAGACAGTTTGCGTGCACCACCTCAAAGCAGACGCCATTGTTACGACCATAAGTAGAACGTTACACTACATCAACTCAACCACCATAATCGTAATCGTTTCATACTTTCATATATGGTATACTTTTCTTCACTCACAAGCACGCGCATAACACGAGAGAGAGTGAGGCCACTAGAGTTTTGCACGGTGGTTAACATCAAGGTTCCGGAACTAATCGAGTTGAACAGTCCGAAACTCATATCATGAACAGAGAGAGAGAGAGAGAGAGAGAGAGAGAGAGAGAGAGAGAGAGAGAGAGAGAGAGAGAGAGAGGGAGAGAGAATTGTGAGTGGTGGTATATATACATACCTATCATATCTGCGGGAGTCCTTCCATTGGTAAACCTTCCAGTTGGTCCAAGGATGAAGTCCTCACCATATGGAGGGAAATTGCACTTGATCATTGTTTCAGGAATAATGTTGTTGTTCCCATGATCCACGATTGAATCTCCAAACACAAGCACAGCCGGAACCGTCACGTTCTTCGGTAGGGTTATCTTCGGTAGGGGAGGGCCTGCTTCATTAGTACCGCTGCTGCTGCTGCTGCTGCTGAATATAAGCAAAACAGAAACCGAAAACAAGACAGTTGTTGGAGAAGAAGAGAGGAAAGAATGAGAAAACAGTTTCATGGTGATGGAGAATATTTGTGTAATGGTGGAATTGTGATATAACTTAAGATGGTATTCCTTGCATTATATAGGAGGATTTTTTTTTTTTTTTTGGTACTTCGGAAATATTATACAAGAGGATTTTGCTAAGCTTCAAGTAGTAGAATTTATTTGACACGACAGTTGTGGAAGGTGCAATAGTAATGTGGCTATATTTTTTTAGTAAAGGTTGGTGTTAAGTAAGCTTCCTCTGCACATTTCAAATCTTTCTTTTTATCATCATTAATTTACTTCATTGACTTGCATTCTCCTAATTTGAACAACAACATTATGCATGTCTATATAGGAAAATTTTACAATGGGCTCATTGGGCTGCAATTAAGATTTTGAAAGTAGGAACTCTTACGTGTAAGAATCTTCAAGAAGTGAGAACTCTTGCATATATGCAAAACTTAACTCTTCCATGTAAGAGTTTTTACCTTGTTCGTGCATACAAGGACTGATATATATGCACCCTAAAATCTCCATAATTTAATTATGGCTGTTAAAATAAAATATTCGTAATATTTGTATTAAAATCCATAACAATTGCATGAAATTCATAACACAGTGTTATGAATTTGGAATTGATATTATGAATTTTGATACTATAATTTAGCTGGTGCAAATGTCCGAACCTTAAGTCATGTAAAATATTCATGCGCATACTTGAGCATCAACACGAATGTGAAGGCGTCTTTTCAAAATATATTAAACTATATATATATACGAGAGCAATGGTTTCCACTTAAAGAATAATGTCTTGTCTAAAGGTGTCAAAAATCTTGGCTGGAGCTTACACAACCTCTTTTTCCCCTTCATAGCTAGTAACGAATGATTCACATGATCTTACATATTTTATTATTATTATAATAAGTTTATATTCAACTTAAAAAGCTTAAGCTCTTAAATAAAGTGATTTCAACTTATATATGTCCCTGATCACTCATTTTATACCCAATATAAATTAGTATTGTCAAACATCTCCCCTCACGTGTCGTTGCTTTTGAAGTGTGTCATGTGTGCAGCTTCTTTTAAAATCTATCATCATGCTGTTTATTCGTTGGATCTGCATCGTAGATTGAGTGTGAAATTTTCATTAAACTTTTGAGATTGGACGCGCTTTGCTATATGTACTAGGAGTTTTACATCCAAACAAAAAGCTTAAGGGAGTATTCCACAAGCTGACGTAAACTGAATAAGTTAGTGGAACTGGCTTATCAAATGAAATTGGGTTGATTTGTGAAAGAGAAGTGCAATTTGGTCACCCTCTTTTACGAAGGGTGAACAAAATTAAACTCGTGAAAGAGTGATTGGTCTCGTAAAGTGCAATAAGAGGGTTTCCACTAAGGGAGTTTTTTTTTTTTTTTAGCTTTTTGGCTTTTCACGGCTTTCTATGTGATGTATTATGAGAGAATGACTGTCTCGATTTTCGTAATAAGCTAGCTTTTTTGAGTTAGTGGAATGTGGCCTTAAGTCAATTTTGAGAAGTCAGTTTTGTAGAACAAACCCTAAGTTATTTTCCAACATTATCAAGTAATCACTCATTTTGTACCCCATTATGTTAACTAATTAATATCGTTAAGGAAGGATGGTTTTCCAGAAAGCTCCCAAAGACTTCTATATTTTGTAAAGCAGTACACAATCGATAATTTAAAATGCTACAAAAGCAAGAGATAATAAAAGAAGAGATCAAATAACACTAGATAGGTTTTTTTCTAATGTCTATGGGCCTAAGTCATGTTCGTAATTTGTGATGTCAAACATTGTAAATTGTGGATTTGGAAAACTGTTTTTTCCTTCGCAATGACTCCTCCACAAAATGTTTAATTATAATCAAACCAAACCAAACTGAGTCTTATGTCCCAAATCAATTGGCGTCGGCCGCTACATGAATCATTGTCCTCTATTGAGCTCTGTCAATTGCTGCTTGCTCACTTAGCTCTAGTGTACTCAAATCCTTGTGCACTATCGCATCTAATGTCAATTTGGGTCTTCCCCTCCCCGTAGCGTTGCTACCCAAAGCTATCATATCCGTTATCTTAACTACTGCATCCGCTGGTCTACAAAATGTTTAATTTTGTTTAGAGAATATTTAATGAAAATGAATTATCACCTTGCAGCCTTTTATAATTGAAATCATCTCATCCTGTTTAATTTACCTATTGGTAGATATATAGCTGGCTAGCTCGCAATTGTAAGGAAATAAAATCCAAGTTGTCGGAATTAATGTACCAACACTACAAGAGTGAGACAGAAGGAAATGAATAATGAGGACAGAAAATTTCACAAAATTAATTAGGTGATGCTTTTATTTTTTTATTCTTTCGGAATACCGAATTTAGCGGGTGTTTATATAGAACTTCGGGGAATATCTTCAAAAAAATTCATTTCCAAATGAATTTGGAGAATTTTCAAAAAAATTCTCTGAACTATTTTTTTAATTAATTAAAGGTGGTTTGTAGAAGTTAAAACCGGCCTAAAAATGGAGTTTGAAACGCCGAGTTTGGGTGTGTTAGAATTTAGAAACATTTCTTAGATTCAAAATTATCTAAAAGCATACTTTAGCATTTGCAACGAAAATACGAGTACTACTTTTTATTGCAGCTTAATCAATATATAATTCAACGGTTGCAGCAAGTAGGTTTTATAATTTTTAAGAGAATTCGGAATATATATTTTAAAAATTAAATGCGTAGCCAAAATCTAAAATATGCTTAAAAACAGATGGAATTTAAATGCAAGACATTTATTATTAATGAGCAGAATAATGGATAATAATTTTTGTATTCTAAACCGGGAAAGAATGCCAAATCAAATGCCTAATGAGTTTGGTTGAGGTGGTTGAGAAATTTTGATCTTGGACAAAAGCTCTGGCATTTCATGCTGTTTGGTGGGCAACCTCTAACATACGGCAATTTAGTATATACTTACATAGCATATGTAACGTAAACCGCGGTCCGTGGAGGTTTTTTTTTTTTTTTTTGTAAAGAAATAAAAATAATTAATTAAATTAAATTGTTGTTAGTGCTTAAGAATATATATATTGAAAGTGAGTGGCCTTTGATATGTTCAAGAAATTGTTCGGTTAACAACGTACGTACGATTACCCATTTTTGTGGCCAGCTTACCCAAATAAAAAATAGTTGTTTGTTCGAGGAATAAAAAACTGATAAAATTGCTGGAAATTATGGTGTATTTCTGGTCTTTTTTAAGGGAAGTTGGCATTAAGCAAGGATAGATTCAGAGTTTTCATCAAGGCCATAGAAAAATATAGGCAATTGAATTTGGGGTTTCTGTAGCGTCCTCTCCGCGCTATAGGGTGTAGCGCACAATTTAATTGTACAAAAGTGTTTTTGATAGTTCAAATTTTAAGTACCCTATTACCAGTAAGAGTTGAGGTCCGGATTTTAAATACAATTTTACCGGGCTGGTAAGAGTAGATCCGGTAGGAACGTATTTAAAATGCAGACCATTAATTGTTGAGATGACCTGATGCTAACTGCTAAAGGACCCTGTTTCCAGGAACAGGCAATTAGCGTTCAGGTTTTGCAAGAAAACATAATTGAAGTAAATGCAAAAATAATTTTTGTTAATACATATCATACAACTCAGAAATAGCTGTAGTTGACAACAACAAGAAGAAAAGAGTAAAACGAAAGATTCCATAAAATTCTGTAGCTCCAATATTATTTTGATCCCTTTTTTAGCGATAGAAAAAAAATTCATTAATTTTTGAAAAAGAATAGAAAGATTAAATGGGTCTTGGGCACACCGATAAAAAATCACCCGAGAACTAAACCCAATAGGTCGGCAAGCCAACCAATACAATACAAGCAAAACGAAAACCGCGTATACCCGCTAAAACAACCCAACCAACTACAACTGAAACAACAAAATCCAAAAGAACAAACCAAACCCCAAAAGGCCAAAACCAAAAGAAAACAAACCAAAACCCCGGAATTAAAATTCCAAAAAAAGAGAGGCACCTTCCTCAAAATCATCATCTTTCTCTAAGAAATCACCTTCCTACAAGTCATCCAGAGCTAGCATTGATCCTTTCCTCTATTTTGGCCTCCTCCATTTCAATGAAATTCTTTAAATTAAAATTCCTCCCCCCTCTAAATTTAAAGCCCGATTAGGTCTCCGTATCCATCGCATTATGCACATTCTTCAAAAGAGAATTCACGTTCCAAGAAAAATTGAAATTGAGTAAAATTATGACTTTTACTCTTAAGCTATCTTTTCTTGGATATTTCTCAAAATATTTGGGGGTTTGCTCCCTCTTGATATTTCAGGTTCAAAATCTCTCAATACTATCAATTCTTTTGAGATCAGTCCATACAGGATTTTTGCTCCCGCTTTAAAGTGGACTCTCCACAAATAGGCAGTAGGATTGGCTCTCGGATAAGGCATAAGTCAATGTGCGCATCAGTTGACCCGCATTATTAAAAAAATTAAAAATCTACTTCTAAAAAGGAAAGTGGAATTAATTAGAATCACTCATCAATTACGTAAAGTACATATCTTGAGAGCGAGAGGGTGGCAGCTCAGCAAATCTGTGTGCACAAGTGATTCCACGTCTCTGGCATCAAAATGGACCATTAATTAATTGATACAATGATATATCACAACAAACTTGTTATAAAGCCATGGTAATTTGCACAAGTGATTCCACGTCTCTGGCATAAAAATGGACCATTAATTGATACAATGATGTATCACAAGCTCACAACAAACTTGTTATAAAGCCATGGTTGCACAACATGTGTTTCATTTCTTTTTTACATTCAAAAAATAAAAGGTTTTTCATATTTTTAATTAACTTGAACTTAATTTCCCCAACTCACGAGCCCACCTGATCCTTTTACAAAATCAACGTGTCTATGTGAGTATGTTCCACAATTTCAATGGAAGAATGACCAACGCTTTTGACCTCTGTTGGTTGTCAGGTTGTGTACGCACTGTACTACTGGACAAAACCGAAACCCGTTTTGGTTATTGTACTAAAAAAGCCATATCGATTGAATATGAATCCGAATTTGGATGCAAGTCAGTTTGAGTTTAGGTATGATAATTGTAATACTCAAATTAAATTGATCAGTGGCCATCCCAACTCTTTTGTTAATGGAGTGATGTTGTTTGGCGGCTTGGGCCTTTGTGAAGGACCATTATTGGAAAACCCCTAAGTGAATGGAGTAACAAGAATTGATCACGACGGAATAGCAGCCCTCTTACGTGAAGTTGTGGAGGTACTGTGCTAAAAATCGAGTGACGAGGATCGTATATCCTCTCTCCGTCGGATGGTAGCTGTCCCAGAATAAGTACACTGAGCGGTCTGGACATGTTCCACTATCTTTATTAGAGAGTATACTCACTTCAATAGTTCCAGTGCCGCAACAACCTCTATCCGCAACAAGAAATCCTACAACAAATCAAATAAAGACTACTAGGTCAAATTTGTTGTGCTTTCCGGGTCACCCACGCACACAAACGAACTCAAGAATATTGAGGAAAAACTCTGTATTGTATATATTCACACACCATACAAAAATACATGAAAAAACCTTTCTCCGGGCGCCACATATGGAGGTAAATTGCACTTACCCAATGTAACGATATTGTTGTTGTTCCCTTGATCCACGATTGGATCTCCGAACACAATCAGTGCCGGAACCGTTACGTTCTTCGGTAGGGTTACAACTGCTTCAGTAGTACGGCTGCTGCTGCTGAAAATAAGCAAAACAGAAACAGAAAACAAGGCAGTTGTTGGAGAAGAAGAGACGAAAGAATGAGAAAACAGCTTCATAGTGGAAACACAATGGTGATGGATAAGTTTTCTGTAATAGTGGAATTGTGATATAACTTGAGAAAAGCTATGATTTGTCAGGTATTCCTTGCATTAGCTGTTAGGAACTCGGTTACTAAAATCTGGAAATAAACAAAAACAGAGACAAACACATTAACGGAAAACTTATCGGACCAAACTCAGTACACCGGAATTTGGTGATAGACGATTCGAACCGGGGCAAGAATTAAGATTCTCTGTCCTTAAAACAAATTCGCCCTCCACACTGGTGCTGATGGAATCCGCGGACGTTTGTTTCCCAGGACTACCCGATTTACACCAAACGGAAGTAGCACTCCAATCTGTTTGGTAGGCGAACCAGAAAACCGCGCAGGAACTCTCAGAATATTTTATGCTGAATGATGCAGTATGTATGTGATGGAAAAACGTGGTGGTTCACGAACAGACACACAGGAAGGGGAAAACGACACACTGTCTAATGACCCAACCTGGTCGGTCGGACGGCGGCGGCGCGCGGGGTTAAAGCCCACTTTGTCCACGCCCTCTCCCCCTATAAAACTTCCATGACCCAAAGGGCCCAACCCTTTGTGTCAAACTAAGGATAAATATACCCAATCAACTTGTTCTCCACATCCAATGTGGGACAAGAATTTTCCCCCTTCTACCAAGTTCATGTAGGCACTTTCAAGGTCAATTTCTCATTCACCTTAACTTGATTTTGACCAACCGAGTGTTCGGTCTTAAACTCCTACCTAAGACGAACACAACAGTATGTGGGTCTGTCCATGTGAACGTGTGGGACCCACTAAAATAATTTAAAAATGATAAAAAAATCAAGTTTTTCCAACATTAGCCATTAAGCTTCTAGTAGGAGAATTTATTTGACACGACAGTTGTGGACGGTGCAGTACTATGGCTATTTCTTTTTACCTTCAATTCATTGGGCTGTAGTTAAATTTTACGAGTGGGAACTCTTACATGCAAGAGTTTACTTTTTCATACAAGAAATTTGCATGCCTTATTGTTAACTCAATAGTCTTGCCTTATTATTAATTAATTGGACTGACAATAGAATGACTGATCTATATAATATTACCCATTCGTATTTGGTGCATACAGTATATATAATTTGTAAATTATATATATGACTATTAAAATATTTGTAATATTTCTATTAAAATCCATAACAATTGCATATAAATTTGTGAATTTTGATATAATTTTGCAGGTGCAAGTGTCCGAATCTTAAGTCAAGTAACAGATTCGCACGCTTGCTTAAAGCTTGAGCGAGAATGTGAAGGTGTCTTTTAAAAAATTATTAAAAGTGATTCCACTTATTAAGAATTATGTAACTAATTATAAGGTCTCAGTAATGAACCATTCACAAGTACTAAGGTAGGAAATTTGGTGTAAAAGACAGAAAAAAAAAAAAAAAATACTCCCTTCGTCCCACAAAATTAGTCATTTTTAGAGATTCTAACTTTTTAAGGAGACATGCATTAATTAAATGCATATCTCGTTTTAAATTGAGCATGCATTGATTTCCATTTCTTCTCTTTAAATCCCGACCAGTATCTTGCGGTTCTCAACAAAATCGAAACCCGTTTTGGTTTTTTGGTTATTGTACTAAACAATCCATATCCATTGAATATGAATCCGAATTTGAATGCAAGCATTAATTAGTTTGAGTTTAGGTATGATAATTGTAATACTGGAATCAAATTGATCTGTTGCCATCCCTACTCCTTTGTTAATGTTGTGATGTTGTTTGGCGGGTTGGGCCATTGGGCGAAAAGTAAATAATAATTCTTAACATTTAATCCTAATAATAATCCAATTAATAATCCTTTAATAATTCCCCAGTCCCTCCCTAAACTCAACCACCTACCCAGCAAAGAGGTACCAGCCTATGTACGAAAACAAATTCTGTTTAAATAAGGTTGTGGTGTAACCCATGTCCAGTATATTTTATTGTACTTTCCAGGTCACACACGCACACATACAAGAAATCTGAGGAAAACTCCCTTGAATATATTACAGTACACACAAGTTGAAAAACCTCTCCGGGGAGCAAAAACCGGCTCCCACTCCAGTCGGGGAAGCCCCAATCGGCTTCCCCTTTGACTCTCAACCTGTCCCACTTACATTGTGCTACCACACATCAAAATAAGAGAGACTACAAACGTATTTATAATCCTAGGGTATTCTAAGGAAACCCTAGAGAACCTTGCGCCTTGCCTCTCCGGCCCACACGGAATGGATCCCAACATATTTTATTTAAAAAGAACATGGAGATCAGTTGAATTAATCCTACGTACAAGATAAAAATTTTGTGGACATATATTAACCAAACATAAATAGCATTACGGGCACAAACAAAATGAATTAAAATACGATAGCTAGAAATTCAATATTTGTGAAGGACCATTATTTGACAACCCCTAAGTGAATGGAATAACAAGAATTGATCACGAGGGAATAGCAGCCCTCTTACAATAAGTTGTTGAGGTACTGTGCTAAGACTCGAGTCACGAGGACCGTATATCCTCTCTCCGTCGGATGGTAACTGTCCCAGAATAGGTACACTGAGCGGTCCGGACATGTTCCACTATATTTGTTACATAATATAGTCACTTCAATAGTTCCGGTGCCGCAACACCCTCTGTCCGCAACAAGAAATCCTACAACAAATCAAAATAAATACTACTAGGTCAAATTTGCGAAGTACCTCTTCTTTGTATACCATGACATGATCTTAGTACACCAAGAATGAGAAAACGGGTGGTTATTACTGATAAATGAACTGTGTTGTTTGTGTTTAATACTATAAAAAGCTCATTTGAATGGAATGGCTTGTTGTATAAATATATATAAGCTTGAACTTTTGTACATTTAAACAGAGGCGGCTCCACCCTTGGGGTTGAGTGGTCACTTGAACACCCTCAAGAAATTTTTTTTGTATAGAAATACATGTAAAAATTTTAGGTTTAGTTTAGTATAGCCATTGTTGAACACCCTAATCACAAATATTTGAACACCCTACTCAAAAATATTTGAACACCTAGCTCAACGAATAAACCCACAAATTAATTTTTTTTGATGTAAACAGTTAATTAACTAAAGTCTAAAGTCTTCCTATAAATGGTTAATGTGCACTCTAAGCCTTTTATATTTTATAGTGTTACATGTGATAAATATAGATAGAGTTTTATTTGAACATTTATACTATGATCACTCACCAATCCTGGTAATTCACAATAGAATCTTTAATACACTAGTTTGAAACAAAGTGCACACTCTTTACGACCAAAATTAGGAAAATCAATAAAAAAAAGGTATTTATTGGATTGATAACGTTGATAGGCGCGTGAAATTCATGAATTTAAGCGCCTAAGTGGGAGAGAATGAACGCGTTAGACGTGCGGTTAATCCTCATTTTCCATTTAATTCGTGCACGTGGTTGGATTGTGTGTTTGTGCTTAAATTGCAGGGATTTGAGGTGTGATAGGCGCTAATCGGAGTTGTTGGAAGGCCATGCACGAGGATCAATGAGGAGAAAGGCTGTGGAGACTAAGTGTCGGAGTTGATTTGGCGTGAAAAAGTTCGTAACCCATCGGGAGCGCTACCTTATTTCTCTGGAGCGCTCGAAATTGGCACACAAGGGGAGCAAAAATGAACAGAGAGTTGGGGAGCGCTACACCAAAAGAGGTGTAGCGCTACCCATGGGTTACAAGTCAACGGTCAATGGAGCAGCAACCGGTCAAGGAGGGAGATAAGGACCTCAGGTTGGTGTAGCGCTCCCGAGAGCTTAAGTGGGCCATTGAACGTCGTCGTTTGGTCTATTGCGTGGCCGAATTTCGTGATTTTATTATTTTTAATTGTAATTAAGGGAGATTAGTATAAATACTCCCTCTAGAACTCGAATTAGGGTTCCTCAGTTTTCACAGTTCATAGTTTCGCTTTATTTTCTTAACTTTTATCTGCTGTTCTTAGGCTCAATTTCCAGGTTAACGTTGCTACAGATTTTCTAGCTTAACTTTGGCGATTTATGTCAGTAATCGAATCCGTTTCTTTCCTGCAGTCTGTGGTATCGTAAGTTTAATTTTTATTTAATTATTTGAAGCATGTTTAGATCTAGGTTTTATATCATTGTTGCGTTCAATAGCATCATGAGTGAGTAGTCTCATAGGGTGCGACCGCGGGGCGAAAGCGCCCCGTGGCTAGACTGATCGATGTCTATCTCGGGTTAAAATGGAAAGGAATTGTTAAGCAATTTTAGGTACGAAATTTCTTCTCCTAACGAACGAATCCCTGGCATCACCAGAGTCCTTGTAGCAGTAGCTGCGCATGGAAGCTGGTGACGAGCGGTGTGCATTCGTTAGAGAATCTTTTTCCTAATCTGAAATCGATTATTTAAATGGATTGTAACCCGAGTGGATATTGGTTAGGGCTAGTCGCTGACGCTGGAGTTCCCACGACCGCGCTCTCCGTTTTAATTTGCAGTTAATTAGTTAGTTTCTAAAGTCAATCATCAAGTGAAACAAGGGGTGGCTACCTAAGAGCCCAGTTAACTAGAATTCGACACTTCTGAGTCAAACACCGTCGTCCGTCTCTGTGGTTCGACTCCGGTACTTCCGGATTATTGTGCTACACTGATTGGTAGTCCTGCGCTTGGGACGTGTTTTTGAGTCTTAAATTTATACACCCGGTCGGTCAAGCAAACGCCCTATGACTACTCTCTGAGCAACAATCAACTCTATTTATAAAAAAAATGAATATCCGTGTAAACATATTCGGCACACAAATTTCTAAAATAAATATTAGTGCATTTATCCCCCGATTTAATTTTAGTTGACTCAGTAACATAGATTCGTCAAGAAAATTTGTGGCATAATAAGTATTTTTATATCATTTGGCCTAATTATTCACACTAATATATGAAAATTTTGTATGTATGTACTAGTTAGTAGAGCTAGTAGAGTTAAGGTAAATGTTGAACATCCTATACAAAATTTCTAGAGCCCCCACTGCATTTAAATAGCCATTAAGATTTTAAATTAAACTTAAACAAGCTATGAGCTAATCGTGATCTTAAACAAGCTTTGATATTAAGATTTTAAATTAAACTTGAATTTGTCTGCATATGATACTTAAAAAAAGTTAAGCTAACCGTGATCAATTTGATGAAAGTCCGTTTGTAATTAAATTTGAGCACATTTTGAAAAACTTTTAAATTTTCACGATCAATTTGGCTCGTTAATCAGCCGTATTGGTGGGAGACGAACGTCCTAGTTTCTATATAATGGATACATGGGTGCATGACAATACCATATTTCTCGTGATTTTGGATGACCTCAAGGAGAGGGGTATATATGTCAACATATACCAGGCGAGCTTTGGCGTCGTTGAGGCTGCTGCTGTTGAGGGAACTCACCGCAACCGATACCTTGGCGTTGAACAATTGCGCTGCTTGGTTGTGAATCTCATTACACTTTCTCCCTACTCCGCCAGCGAGTGTTCTCTGCGATGGTAAACACCCTATCGGAGCTACGCTAAAAACAGCAATCCTTTTCGCCCCCAATTCATACAGTTCCTTCACAAAAAAACAAATACTCCTACTTAACACACAATATTATTACTATCTCTAGTACCACTAATTTCTGGTCACAAATGAAAAAAGTACTCCTATATTCTTCCCAGAAAAAATACTCCTAGTAGTAAAACAAAAAGAAAATCCCGTATGTACGGATTGGTCAGTAGAAGGGAAAGTGTTGGAAACATGAAAACAAAATATGAACTGGGATATAAAAGTGTATTTAAAGGGTGAGATTCACCCCTACACTATTTTGATAATGTACTATGTGAATCTCACCTGTTAAATGCATTTTCATATCTCATTTCATGTTTTGTTTACATGTCTTGTGCTGGAAAAGCTTGACTTACAAGTACCAAGCCACTGGCCACCACTCGTGAGTTGTGACTGCAGAGCATACTCAAAAAAGAAAATTACCTAACGGCTAACATCTTTACGAATATTTTGTAAAGGAAAATTCTACTGTCAGCCCAATGGACGGACGATAAAAGTGCTCTTTGACAGTTAAAAATGCACTTTGACCAATAAGAGTGCATTCTTAACGGTCAGAGAGTACTTGCACTCTTACCGGTCAAAGAGTATTTTTATCATCCACTCATTTGGCTGACCTTTTATGAATGTGAACAGTTTGTGCACACAGCAAAATCTTTCAAGGAAAATTAAAAAATCAATTCACCGTGCTATCGTTAAAGTTTAAAAAGTGTATTGAAATGTGTGAAAAATTTATGAAAATGTGTGAATGTGTATAACAAAGTGAAAAAAAGTACACTTGAGTGTTTTTTTTTTGTCTTGGAAGGACCCATCTTTCAATAGTAGACATCGGTCACGTTCTTAATCATCGCTTTCCTCTTATGGAGTACTTTAATTTCAATTATTATTCTCACGAATTTTTTGTAATTTAAGATGTTTTGGAAGGAGGCTTTCACGCTCGTGCTTATGTTTGCGGGGTGTGACTCAGGTTTCCAACCTTGGCACCTATCTTAATTAAGCTGTTGAACTTTGCTACCATCTGTGCACAGATTGGTATGTGAAATCCACTTTCGGATCTCATGCAAATAATCACGTTGTAATGTTTGGATACCTAAGAAATTTTATCCACAAAACCTTTTTCTAGAAAATTTGTTAGAATCAATTTTGTTTTAAAGAAATGCGAGAATCTAATATTATCATGAAGGACATGTGGAGTCAGATTTGCACTTAGCTAGAAAATGATATTAAATTGGACATGCCTCAGTAATCATATAAACGTAATGAGAATGGAGATAATGTATCAAATTCCTCATTTTCCCTCAAGATTCTCGTCATCTAAACTGAATTCGACAATATGTCATAATAAATTCGAGATGTAAAACACTATGCAGTCAAAAGACAGACCACTAACACAAAAGAGATTTTTGGATGAGTGATGTTGTACCTATTCTATGACAAAAATTTGTTGATAGCTAGGGAGAGAGGAACGTACCTTGACGAAATCGATAGCCCCTCTGACCATAAGATCAGTGTAAGAATTAACATCATACTGTAATCTCCTGATACCAATTGTGAAATAGGTATTGGCAAGATCATCACTACCGGCTACCACCAAATATAAGCTGTTAGTTAATATGAAATTTGTTCTCTCTTCTCCAACCATTGCTTTCAACCTCCCAATGTACTCCTTGAACATCTTCAGTTGATCGGAAAACGAAAATACCGACTGTTTTTTCAGTAACAAAAAATTAGTAATCTACCCAAAAAAAAAAAAAAATGAAGAATAATGGGGGATACATTTTGTGAAAGAATTGAAAATGTGGGCACATATGTAGGTACCACTATAAGAGGTGTTTGAGGGTCAAATCCAGTGGCTCCTGAGGCAAAGCTTACACCTGTGAGAAGATCCATATCTTGCAAATGTGGATCCAGATATGCTGGTACAAGTTCTTTAATTCCTAATTGTTCAGCTGCATACAAAAAAATTAAAGAAGAAAGTGTAAAGGGCAATTTTAGGAATTGGGTACATCATGAAATGACAAGTACTCCCTCCGTCCCTTTTATAGTGTAGACATTTCCATTTTGGGCTGTCCCTTAATAAGTGTGTGTTTTGAAAAGTTAGTGGGTATATTTCCTATTTTGCCCTTAAAAGTAGATTCCTTTTTGAAAAGTTAGTGGGTATTATTATATTGATAATGGTAAATAGTGGAAAGTAGATGTAAAAATTGTAAAAGTTGATGTGAGAGAAAAATAAGTTAGAATTACGAGGTAACACACTTAAAAATGGACGGAGGGAGTATCTATTTCTTATTGAAACAAAATGTATCTGGGCTTTATAATACTAAATCTGATTTTTAACTTTAAAAAAATGAGGATTTTTTCCAAGTAATATATGAATAAAGAATTGCTTAAAGTCCATTATAGCTCTTTGTAGCATTTCTAATCCACCTCATATTTTTTATAGTACCTCTAATCCATTTTTTTTGCACTTTTGAAAGTGTAAGGTCAACTCTCCATTTTTAAAAGACAAATATAACCTCACATTAAATTTAACAAGTAATATACTCTTGCTGGAAAAGTCACAAAAAAATTGGAATTCGCGAAAAAAGTCGCCGGCATAGATAACCATATCTGGAATCACAAGAGGAGGCTATTTGGACTCACAAGATGTGGTATCTGTACTATATCCTTTTTTTAAATTTTAAAAGCCTATATGAGATCAGATGTGGTCAGCTAGACTCACAAGAGGTGGTTATCTGGAGATTCTGGACTCACAAGATGTGGTTATCTAGACTATATTTTTTTTTAAAAAAGCCTACTTGGGATCAAATGTGGTTATCTGGACTCACAAAAGGTGGTTATCTGGGGCTCACAAGATATAGTTATCTGCGCCGGCAACTTTTCCAGTGAAATCCAATTTTTTGATGACTTTTCCAGCGCCAGTGAAATTTTCTGGCGAACTTTTCTGGCGCTAACAACGTGCT
The DNA here is from genome assembly GCA_036023075.1 of Gaultheria prostrata. NCBI lineage: Eukaryota > Viridiplantae > Streptophyta > Magnoliopsida > Ericales > Ericaceae > Gaultheria > Gaultheria prostrata. Next base: position 3,692 of record JAXBDA010000367.1, on the reverse strand, counting down.
TCAGATATAAATGAGGGGAATTATCGTATTTTGGATGCGTGAGTGGACTGGATGTGTTAGGAAAATATGGATAGACTGAAAGTGTTAGGAAATAGCTATAGTGGATCCTATAGCAACTGGCTCATATATGAAATACACGTGAGTTATAGTGCTGATGTGATATATATATTGGAGTATCAGATCCAGTGCACTTTGTGTACGTCAAGATTCTGATGGCGATCAGAATATGAATCGTTACTCACTTTTATTAGGGTAGATGCGTTCATGTGTCCAATTGATCATTAATCTCTCCGTTCGTGTTTGTTGCTCCATTTTCAGAGTTTGTGCAATTTTTTAAACGTATAAATCTTCCAATTTATAATATTTTTCATGATTTTTAAAACTTTGAATAATAGAACTAATTGAGATCTATAAAATAAGATTCATATTGTATATTTTTTAATATTCGTATTAAAAGATATTATCAATTGAAAAATGGCACAAACTCATAAAATAAGACCAACAAACATGGACGGAGAGAGTATATGGAGACACTACGTCGGTTAGTTTTGCATTTTGTTAAATTCTTTTTTTTTTCCTCGCTATTTTTGCTCATATATTCGGGTAATGGTGATATTTATGAGTGGACAGGCCCAAAGAGCCATTTCAATTGGAAGGTACATAGAAACTCGAATAGTGTGGGGCTAGAATGAGGCCGACAACCCAAAAGCTTTGGGCTTTACTAAAGCTCACCGAATCAGCATTTCAGTAGGGAATTGAAAAAAATAAAGAAGAAAAACACATTTTGGGTATCTTCAACCTATCCTCTGTGAAAACGGGGAGCTTAGTATTCGCTCCCTAAAAACGAGATCAATAGCTTGGATGTGCACACCAGAGTTGCACATCAATACCTATGGGTCCGTTCTCTGTCATGACCCTCTCCAAAAAAAACTATTCTCTGTTTTTTTTTTTATTTGAAAGGAAATTTTTGTTCCAAGTCACCCTTCATTTTATTCTTTATGGGAAAGGATAGAGCATTTCAAATATAGAGTACGAAAAAAATTATGGAGGATGTCCTCCAATCCACTTTGAGATCTATTTTGGCTTAATAAGTTAAGTATACTTTTGATTTTTTGAGTTTAAAAAAGTTATTGGTTTTTGGGGTTAATAAATAACTTTTACAACTTTTTAGGCCAAAATAAGTCAGAAAAGTTTTTTGCTTTCCCCCCTAATAAGTCAAAAAGCAAAAAGCATACTTAACTTATTAGGCCAAAATAGGCCTGAATATATAAATAGATAAAATATTGATTAATCGAAGAATGAGGAAATATTTAAAATAAGACAAAAAAATATAGATGAAAATGTATGGAATAGGAATAAGAGTAAAAAATGTGGTCAGAAATCGTATAAATTAGTCGTAAAATCATTAAAACTCCTATTTTTATTATAAAAAAAATATGTGGTTTTGATGAGGGTTGAGATGCTCTTTTCAATCGCAATTAAAAGGAAAATCATTAAAACACTTTTTTATTATGAAAAAATGTGTTTTTTTTGTGTGTGTGTGTGGTCATTCATCACTTCTAAAATGTGGTTTTGATGAGGGTTGAGATGCTCTTTTCAATCGCAATTCAAAATAATGAACTTCATGAATCATGGAGTTCAACCAACTGTTTTGAGCCCCACTTTGTGGACACTATTTTTGTCTATTGCAATAATAATGTGGGTATGTGTATTGCAATAATAATTGCATACCGTTTTTAGTCATAAGTACAAGGAGAATGAAAGGGAACGTCCATTTAATTCCAGCCGTTCCATTGTTAGTAGCAGTCTCCCAGTTTGCTTTCACGTGCCCAAACAGAGTAAAAAATTAGGAACCCCAAAGTGTTCACATCTCTCTCTCTTTGGGTCATTCATGGCAGCTAGCAACCCTTTCTCTAGCGGTCATCCATTGCGACGATCTTTTTTTTTTACTGTCTTTTATTTTTATTTTTTTTCATGGCAAAAAAGGAAGGTTAATTTCTGAAAACAAATTACAAAGATTAAAAGGACTCAAGCACAACATCACGATGGAGCACTCACATTGGCGGTTGACATAGTTTACTCTATGCAGTCTAATCATTCATTGTTTCCGGAGCACCGCCACGTGATGCTCCGAACTACTACAGCTTCACACATTTTTGTAGGACCCATAGGTAAATGTGTGGTGCTGGAGTATACTAGAACACCACATGACTGTAGCTGCGCTCAGCACTGGTCCTCTGGACTCGTATTAAAAAGCGAGGTTAGAGTCTGATGTGGCCGGTCGCTCAACACTTTCGCTTAGACTTGAGAAAAAAGGTTGTCGGAGGAAGATGCATGCGAGTATTGGTAACTCTATCTCTCTAGTTAAATAAAAGCAGACACCATTGTCACCATATGATCGACCATAAGTAGAATGTTACACTACATCAACTCAACCAGGTACAGAAAATTTCACTACGCAGGGACTAGCCTATATAATTCGTAGGGAAAATTTGAATTTTTTTTTGTTTTCTTTTCTTGTAGGAGCAACCGCCACTAGTGGCACCTCCGACTCCATCCCTAAACTTAACCACCGTAACCTTTTCATACACATAAAACGAGAGAGAGTGAAGCCACTGGAGTACTTTTGCACGGTGGTTAACATTTAGGTTCCAGAATTAATCGAGTTGAACAGTCAGGAGCTGACTCAAATTATGAACACAGAGAGAGAGAGGGAGAGAACTGTGAGTGGTGGTATATACATACCTATCATATCTGCGGGAGTCTTTCCATTGGTAAACCTTCCAGTTGGTCCAAGGATGAAGTCCTCCCCATATGGAGGGAAATTGCACTTAATCAATGTGTTAACGATATTGTTGTTGTTCCCTTGATCCACGATTGAATCTCCGAACACAATCAGTGCCGGAACCGTTATGTTCTTCGGTAGGGTTACAACTGCTTCAGTAGTACTGCTGCTGCAGCTGAAAATAAGCAAAACAGAAACAGAAAACAAGACAGTTGTTGGAGAAGAAGAGAGGAAAGGATGAGAAAACAGTTTCATAGTGGAAAACACAAATGGCGATGGAGAATATTTGTGTAATGGTGGAATTGTGATATATAACTTGAGAAAAGCAATGATTTGTATGGGTATTACTTGCATTAAGCTTCTAGACTCAAACAGTTGTGGACTGTGCAGTACTGCTTTATTGTTAACCCAATCGGCTGAGAATAAAAGGACTGAACTAAATAATACCCATTCTTATTTGGTGCGTACAGTATATATTCGTAAATTATGTATATGACTATTAAAATATTCATAAGGCTTATCTACCAAAATGGTCCTCATAAAATGGTTCCCGTTTCAATATAGTCTTTGTAAAAATTTTGGTTTCAATTTTACCCTTATACTTTCTGACGCGTTTCAATGTTGCCCTTTCTGTCAAAATATAACGGAAATTGCATATTTGGCAAACGGAAAATGCTTAAAATACCAGAAAAATATTTAAAATACCGGAAAAAATTATTGTTCTCCAAAAAAATGATAAAAAATTACAAAAATTTTAAAAAAACCGGAAAAAGTCATTATACAAAAAGTTTATGAAAATTTTCTAATGACTTTTTTTGGAGGATAATCATTCGTATCGACAAGAGGAATCAGAAAATATAAAAATATGGGTCGAAGTTAAAAGAAAATTCATATAAGACGACACTTG
>JAXBDA010000366.1:0-90456 GCA_036023075.1 Gaultheria prostrata | reverse complement strand
CCCCCACCAAATCTAGGGTATTACAACAGCTCTGGAATAGAATTGATCTAGCATTATTGTGGAAGGAGATGATATCGATACCATAATTCTTGACTGTATTAGACTCGCTTCCAAATTTTCTTTTTGCAAATTCTTTCATGTGAAAAGAGAACGTAATAGGGTAGCCCATTACGTGGCTAAGCAATCCCTCTTAAGCAGTAAGCACTAGGCCAATTAAATGGAGGGGTCATTTTCCCTAATAGTTGACGTCCCTCGCCCTTGATGATGTTAAGGTCTTGGGCTTCCTAGTTCGGGTTTCTTATAAGCCGGCGCCTTTCGCGTATAATAGGGTGGGAAAACATGTTAAAGCCAGTCAAGTACATCTTGTATAACCCCTGTTTTAAGTGAACAACCGAAAATACCATCGCTCAATCATCCCTCCGTAGCCTTCCTTCCCTTCTTCCTCCTCCTCCCCAACCCTAATGCAACACCACAGCCACCGCCCATCACCACCACCACCACCACATCCACCGTCGTCCTCTCTCCTTCATCGTCGCTCATCTTCGTCTCCTTCATCGTCCTCTCTATTCAACAAGTGTTGAACCGATCCAGAATCGAAGCTTCAAAAGGAAGAACTAGTTGAGATCCGGAAATCAGTGCGAATTTTCAGTCTAAGGCCAGAAATCACTGCAAATTTAAGAGTTCTTTGTTAAGCAAGAAGACCAGAGCTCCCTTGTTCCTTATGAGAGCTTACGAGATCTCCTTTGTGCAAGTGGACGAGAAGGTAAGAAATTTGCAGCCATAGTTTCAAAAATTTGCAGCCGTAGTTTCAGAAATTCGCAGCCTGTGAATTTTTTCGATTTTCTTAAATTCATATCCTCCATTAGTCTTTACTACAGGTGTAATTTGGTTGTGGTTGTTGACAGTGTTGTGTTGTAATCTTTCTATATATTTTTTTTAACATTGTTTTTGCAAAAAAATTCGATCTTTTTAAATTCTCGTTCACTCCGAAATTTTTCGAGGTCTCCGGTCGCCTGAAACTAAGCTCCGGCCAGAGGTTGACGACAATCGGAGAAGGTAGGTCGGCGATCGTCGGCGGTTGGCTCGTCGGAAGGAAGCGTTAAGCATGGGTGTGGGAGTTTTGTTGGGCAAAATAGTGAAAGCATCTTCAAAAAGGGTTTGGCTGGGATAGCATGATAAAAGAGGGTTTGGATGGAATCCCCACCAAAAAATGGGACCGGCCAGTCATTTCCCGAAATTATTTTCACTCTTTTTTTTTTTCATAAACACACCCATTTTTTCACTTCGAGTGAAACTTCACTAAAACACCAAAAAAAAAAGTGTTGGTTTATCAAAAAAGGGGTGTGGCAATCACTTGCCCTAATTTTTAGGAGCAAATTTTAGAAGCAACTACACCAATTTTTGTTATCCGCCTAATCAGTTTTGGTCAAATTCAAGTTCATGCCAAAAATTTTGGAGAAACTCTCTTTCCATTTTTAACACTGATATGACAACTAATTTTTAGGAGAAAATTTTGGCGGCAACTAAACCAATTTTAGTTATCTGCCTATTCAGTTTTGGTCAAATTCAATTTCATGCCGAATTTTTAGGGAAAACTCTCTCTCAACTTGGAACACTGATATGGCGCCTAATTTTTAGGAGAAAATTTTGGCAGCAACTAAAGGAATCCATAATGGACTCTCAAGATGGCTCCTAGGTAAGGCTCCTAAAATTTAGCAAGTCATTCGATCAATTGTGGTCTTCAATGAACTCCCAATACAAGCTCCCAAGGGTGGCTCCTAAGCATGGCTCCTAACACATTAGTTAAATTTAAGTAGCCATGTAGCTAGCTCCAAGTGGGACCCAAGCCATTTCAATCTTTTTTTTAATATGGAATTTTCAAAAGATAAATGATTTTGTTTAATATGCCCTCTAAATTTAGCTAGCTCATTGAGTGCGCATATGCTCTCTAAATTTAGCAAGCTCTAGGAGTGAAAAATGGACCCCAATTTTGCTTATGTGGACACTTTAGGAGTCAACTTAGGAGCTACTTTTAGGGAGCCCACTGTGGATGCCATAAACCAATTTTGGTTATCCATCTAATCAGTTTTTTTGTCAAAATTCAATTTCCTGTCGAATTTTTAGGAGCAACTTTCTCTATAAGTTTTAAACACTGATATGGCGCCTAATTTTTAGGAGAAAATTATAGGAACAACTAAATCAATTTTGGTTATCCATCTTATCAGTTTTTTGTCAAAATTCAATTTCCTGTCGAATTTTTAGGAGCAACTTTTCTCTATAAGTTTTAAACACTGATATGGCGTCTAAATTTTAGGAGAAAAATTATAGGAGCAACAAATTCCTTTTTAGTTTCAGTGGCAGCAACTAATTCACACTTATGGCAGCAACATATTTATGCCAACAACTAATTCAACTTGTTGAACCGTGTAATTTGGGGATGGCAATACCAATTAATATGGAATGTTTTCACTCCTTAAGAAGTTGGATTCCCCGAAAGAGACCATCAATTTGGAACTGAGGTACTCCCTCCGTCCCTTTTTAAGTGTGTTACATGAGAATTCCATCTAGTTTTCTCTCACATCAACTTTTACAACTTTTACATCTACTTTCCATTACTTACCATTATCAATATAATAATACCCATTAACTTGTAAAAAAGGAATCTACTTTTAAGAGCAAAATAGGAAATGTATCCATTAACTTTTTAAAACAAACACTTATTAAGCGACAACCCAAAATGGAAATGTACACACTATAAAAGGGACGGAGGGAGTAGTATGTTTTTTGGCAACCGGATGCTTGGGATAGTTTGCACGCACCTCGACTAATTCTAGGGACCTAAAGTTAATGACCGAGCGAACTCTCCAATGACACCAAGGTTTGAAATATTTGACCTTTCTAGTATTCGAACATGCAATCTCATGGAATACAATCGTCTAGTTTGAATGCAAATTGAAATTGAAAAAATTAAGATAAGTAGAGACACTGCAAAAATTTAGATATGAACATACTAAAATCATCTCCTAAATTTCGACCAAAGAAGCTCTAGTTTTTAAGAAACAGAAACCCGTCATGTTATATATGCACACACAGGTATATAATTCACCAAATTAGTTCGAGCATCAAATCAAACATAATTCCAATATGCTAAAGACAGCTCAACTTAAGCCAAATATATAGGTCCATTTTTTCCATTTTGGGTTTCTTAACTGGCAAATTTGGATGATCCTAACCGGATTTTGATTGGGTGTTTGAACATGCCAAATCACGTACTAATTTTTTAGTGTGATTGATATTCTAGATGAGATCTATAATATGAACAGTTTAGACCATCAAAGTCAATCCGTCCATGAAAATGAGGATATAGTAAGTCTATTTAATTACATCTCTTAGTCCTATCGTTAGCGGGTGATTTAGGGCTTGTTTGGCTCATCCGTCTCTCGGTCCTTCATTATTGAGCCTGACCATGTATAGTATAAACACTTTTGAATGCATCTTTATGTCTGTATATGTCAGCATTTTAATCAATATATATACACACACGAAACCAACATTTGTAGTACATTTCCGTGATGGGAACATTGGCGTTAAAGCTTGTGGGTATGGTGCATGTACAATTATGTACTGGAAAGGACCCCATCTGTGTTATTGGAATAAAAACCAAAGGGATAAGACAGAAATGCAGGACATAGCCAGATAGCCGTATCCAACCATCAAAATTGATCTCTTTCTGAGCCTTAGAACATGGGGGAGATATCAATTAGCATTTGTATCTTTTGGCCTTTTTTTAAAAAAAAAAATTTGTCTGATTTTATAAGGGCATCCACAATGGACTCTCAAAATAGCTTTTAGGTAAGGCTCCTAAAATTTAGCAAGCCATTTGATCAATTGTGATCTTCAATGGTCTCCCAATACAAGCTCCGAGGGTGGCTCCTGAGCATTGCTCCTAACTCATTAGTTAATTTTAAGTAGCCAAGTAGCTAGCTCCAAGTGGGACCCAAGTCATTTCAATCTTTTTTTAATATGAAATTTTCAAGAGATAAATGATTTTGTTTAATATGCTCTCTAAATTTAGCTAGCACATTGAGTGCACATATGCTCTCTATATTTAACAAGCTCTAGAGTAAAAAATGGACCCCAATTTTGCTTATATGGACACCTTAGGAGCTATTTTTAGAGAGTCCATTGTGGATCCATAGGCTATAGTGAGCTAGCCATGCATTTTGTGGTGCTCATTTCCAAATAGGCTTAATATTCTCGTTCATAGTTGTCAAAAACCTAGGATAGAGTATACGTATGATTCATCTCATCTCCTTTGAAAAGCGATATTTTTTTTGGTGTAGAAGTCCTAAGATATGATCATGTGTAACCATATCCAAACATCAAAATTGGATCGAGACTTAGAACATGGAGGAGATAAAACTTCTTTTTTTCTTTTTTTTGGCTGAGAGAGAAAATTTCATTCATCCAACTGTGATGTCGCCTGTACATGGAAAAAGGCCGCCGGTGACAGGCGGAGACCAAATGAAACTAGGAGGAGACCAAATGGTGAGCCCCATAAACCATTTTCTGGTGCTCATTTCCAATGGGGTTCGTGTTCTCATCCAACTCTATAAAATTGGAAAGGACCACATGGGGATCCCCTTATTAAGGAAACAATATTCCAGGTTTTTGGGTTTTGTAAAACTGAAGTGTTGCAATATGAACTTCTAACCGATTTGTTGTTTCTCTTGTTACTTCTGTTATTTTAGTTTCTCATGGCCTCTCTACTTTGTCTAGGGCTTAATAAGCTTATAAACGAAAAGCTACTCGAATTCGAGTTCATGTTTGCTCATTAGAAAATCATTCAAGATCGATTTGTAACTTCAACAAATCAAGCTTTAACACTTTTTAAAAATTCGTTATGTTATGAAATCAAAACTCAAACAAGTTATTAATCGCCTCATTCGGCCTTTTGTGTACGGCAAATTCAAGCTACTTGTGTGTTCAATTACAGGGTAGTTAATTTCTGCCCTTCTTTATTTTACCACGTCTACTAATATTTTGTCTTTCTTTATGTAAACTGATGTACTACTATTCAAAAAAGTAAATAGATGCAAGAATAAGAATGTAAATTGAATAAAGATAAAATAAGAGCAATGCTAGGAAAATCACTTAAAATGCAATTCCGGGCAAAACTATTCTCGAGCCGCTCGATGCATGTTGGCCCACATACATCTAATGTTTCTGAAGTAGTGTTACAAAGTTGTGTTTCAAGACGTTTTGATGAAATAAATTTGAGAAAAATGATTATCATGTTTTATGTACGCTACGGTCACATCAAACAACAATAACAATGCCCACATATCACGAATTCCGAATCGATGAGGGTATGAGCAGGAGAGGACTTGAGCTAGACCTAGCATATATATAATACTCCATGCACAAAATAGTTGTTCTCAGAAAGTTCTACACCACTTCAGTAGTAGGCCCGGCCTATACCTTCCAAAAAATCAAGGAACTCAAAAGACTTTATGCTGTGAAACCTTACATGTCCCGAACCATATTCAGCATCTGGATCATTACCTTATTTAAAGTGATTATTCAGTGCTCTCGGAGATCCTTCTCCCATTTTGGAGAAAAAAGAACCGTGTGTCCCTTCAAGATTTCCCAACAAAATACAAAAAGTCAAAGAAAATAGAGGATATATTACACAATATTCTCTTAATATGTCACATCCATACTCCATTTTGAAGGTTTGGAGGTGGATTGGAGATACGCTTAGAGCACTGTTTCATAGGGCTTCAATTGCATTATCAACCACACATTTTTATGGCAGCCACACTTGGTGATGTAGCCACACAAATGTTTGATGAAGATGCTAGGTCTTTGATTCATTTTCTGGCTCATTGCCGTATTTGGGTTAATGTTGAGAAAGTTAAAAGGGAGTGTGGGGAGTCAAACCTGCAAAAGCTAAAAGTTATTGCACATGGTGGGGTTGATCTGAAAACAAAATATATGCTGGGATTCACTGTGAGAAGTGTTCTCTTTTACCTGACACTGCAGGGACGTCCTAAGGGGTGCATGTGAGCTCCTAATTACTCAATTATTTTTACGATATATTAGGTTTTGTTTGTAAAAATTATGAAAAAAAAATCCCTTAAAATTGTGTTTTTAGTATAGAACAATGATATTTTGTTATTAATTTATAAATACGTTTGATTTGGTTCTTTGCATAAGAATTCTGTGTCCGCCACTCCCTACCACCATGCCTGCAGAATCACAAGCCCAATAATAACCAGAAAGACCAAGTGGTTACAGTTATGTAGTTAGCCCGTGACTCCACAACAATCAGCATTAATTTGAATTTTTCCTAGCCACAAAAAGAGTATATTGACATTTGGGCTCTTACCATGTGACTCCATGGATTTTACTTAACACTGGGGGAAAAAAGTGGAGTCTGAATTCTGAATTAAGCATTCCCCATTGGTGTAAGCTCAGCACTTTTAAGTGCTGGAAGTGGGACCCTGCAAGGCACTCCGTATAGGACGGCATTTGAGCCGTTTAATGTGTTTTTAATGGTCCTAATTTTATTTCAATATTTTATAAATCCGAACTGTTCATTGCCAAGATAAAATATGAGCCGTTAATAACCGAGATCAACAGTTCGGATACCGCCCTCCAGGGCTGCCCTACATCCCGCTTATGTATTCGCATCGAGCCCATAGAACCTCCCTTCCCCGCCGCAACTATAAAATTTAAAAAAAAAAAAAAAAAACTTGATTATGGAGAGTGAGACTTTTCCCATCTAAGACAGTGGAGGAAAGACAGCCAGGCGTAGCAGTCCTTCTATAGGCGTGAGCCGCATGACCATAAAGACTCTAGACTCCGCGATAATTCCTAAATCTATATTACTTTTAAATGTACGAAGGTGTTTTCTATTTTTTCTTTCCTAAAATGCCCCCGTCAATCTAAATGAATGCATTGCTCCCACGACCTCCGCCTATTATCCTAATTTCCTTCCTTAATCGACACAACTCTTTCGAAACAGTGGCTTCTTTTCCCCTCCTATTCCTTTGGGAGTCTCATTTTACTTGTAGAGGGTTGCAACTTTTTGTCTCTCAGCCTTAAAGTTGTGGTTTGTGGAGAGAAGTGACTTTTGGTTTACTATACTAAAAGTTGTGTCTTTTAGTTTTATACGAATTAGATGAGGGTATTGGATTGAAACCAAAGGGTGTGTCATTCGAATAATGAGTTGTGCCAGGATTCCTTACCGAATTTTTTTTGGAAAAGCTCCAAATGGGTGCCTCTGTAGAAAGCACCGAATGGGTGCGTTTGTTCAATTCAATTAGAATGCACTGAAATGGTGTTTTGTATTAAATCTAAAGGTGCCTTTTGAAAGGGTTGGCAACTGCCATTGTTTCGTTCAAACAATGGTTTATTCGAGAAGGTGCTTCTCAAAGTCTATAAATAGGCTTTGGTGCAAAGCCTTTGTATCCGATTTTCTCACAAAAATTACGTCCTCTCCACTTATAGAAGGTAGGTTCCCATTCTGTGTTTTGTTATTCTCCAGAAACAAAACACAGACATCATTGGTCCAATTGATTTCATTTGTGTGAACGTGGGTAGAAGGTTTTTAGACTGGGCGTCGTTGTATCCTCGAACCAATTCGCTATCATCTCGGCGCACACTAAACGGTGGGGGCGAGTACTGTTTTCAGAAAGTGCCATTGCAACGCGACTCGAAGCATTTTCCATCGAACCGTTCAAATATCCAAAGTACGCAGATTCTGCACCAATAAATAACAGTTTTCCTTCTTTTGGATTAAACTGTTCATGCACCAAATTCAACCTCCTCCCAACTCCGTTTGCCGTAAACGACCAACTGCATAGAAAACCAAATCCGCTTTCGAAGAGATACCAGTGCTGCCAATTGCAACACCCGATTTGGCATACTGCTTCAACTCCCTTGAATCTGACTTCGGTTCCGAACCAAACGTAATTTTTCTTTGGGTCCTAAACATAATTTTTCTTTGTGATCTTTCTTTTCTGGACTCTCATGTTTATGGTGGGCTTGCTATTATGTTTCAAATCCATAATCGTTTGGATTGTTTATTTGGTCACATGGACAGGTTAAGTATTTTCTTCCTATGGTAAACTTGAATTTACACTTTCATTTAGGTGTTGATGTTTACACTTTCATTTAGATCTTTGAAAAAGTAGAAGCTCAAAAAATAGGCCAACTATCACTTAGGTGTTGATGTTTTGTCAACTCCTATATTAGCGAGGAAGTTGAAACTCGTGTTCATGGGGTTGGGTTGGAATTATGTTAGTATCAATTCATCTAAAATGTTACTAAAAGAAAAATTGTGACCAATCTCAACAAAATTTGATTGCATAATAATGGTCATGCAATGTGGTATTCATACCAAAGTCGCAAATTTGACTGCATGCATAAGGATGGTTACGGAATGTATGTCATAACAAAGTCACCGCTTCATCTTTAGATTGGTGATTGTGATCTCACTGAGACACTCAATTCCAAACAAAATTACATGTATAATTGGATAAGAGGAATGTACCACCGACCATGTGCAACGCACGTGGCAAGACCGCTAGTGGGATAAAAAGTTCGTAACTAACACCCCATGCAAAGCAAGCGACCAATACTATGCAAAAACAGAGTGACGGAGGCAAGGAGCGTATTTACATGATCTTAATCACCAAGAGGTGTTTGGGCTAAGGACATCATGGGTGCACTTAAGTGTGGAAACATCCAACTCAAAATCAATTGGCTATGAGTGAAGAGGTTCATGCATATATTAAGTGATAACTCATTCCTCTCCTAAGCAATGTGCGACAATATTTCTTAACATCTCCCCCTCACGTACAGCCGCATTTGAGGTCTGTCACGTGTGGCCACTTTTTGGGTCATATCATCGTGCAGCCTTTTTGTTGGTCTGTCGTGGGCTGTGGATTGTGAATTTTTTTTTCTCTTTTAATGTGGAGTGGAATGGGCCCTGCTCTGATACCATGTGAAAACATCCAACTCAAAACCAATTGGCAATGAGTGGAGAGGTCCCGACATATATTAAGTGATCACTCATTCCTCTCCTAAGCAATGTGGGACAATATTTCTTAATATCCCACTCACGTGCAGCTACATTTGAGATTAAGTAATGAGATTCGGAGTTCAACTCCTCCTCCCTGTGTAACTATTTTACTAACAAAATTGACTTTCACCAAAAAAAAGTGTAGTAACTCATTGACCACCAAGCTGCCACCTTGGGTGGGTAGAAAGAGGGGCCTAGAACTAGGGCCGGCCCTGACTTTTTAAGGGCTTAAAAGCGATGATAAAAAAATAGGCCCTTTATGAAATCTTAAGATAAGCATAAAATACAATAAAAGTAACTTTCCCAATTTCTCCAATTTCTCAAGCCATTAGTAGCTGCTAACAATGTCTTGTTTTCAAGTTGCGCAAATAATTTACAACGAAAGCAAAGTTCTTTGTCGGAAGTACTTGAATATACAAGCCACCTCCTACCTCGCTTCTCTCCGTTTGACAAACGACGGATGTAGTGAAATGCCTAACCTCCATATCCTTAGGAAATTTATCTCTCTCTCTTTTTAAGGGCCCTTTTTCTAATGCAAAGTCAATGAACTTGTCTCAATTACTGGGATCATCAATATTTGTAGGTCCAAATTCACAATCCAAATCTCGTTATTAAGAGTCTAAGACTATAAATTAATTAGTATTAAAAAGGGCTGGTGGACTGTTTTTGGGTTTATATTTACATGAGACTACCACATAGGGGGGCCTAAAAATTAGTCATTTTTGGTGGGGCACCTTGGACTTTAGCCCAGGGCCGGTGCTGCCAAGAACGAGCGCAATGGCGGGTATAGTCTGGGCGACCATCTTACTCAAGTTTAAGGACGAACGCAATGACGGGTTAGTCTAGGCGACCATTCTACTCAAGTTTCAAATTTTACTTCTAAATATAATAGTAGTTTTTTAAAAAAAATTACAACTATAGTTGTTCGTCCGCACAATTAAATGTTGTTATAGTGTTTGTCCAACCCAAATTCAAATATCTGTGTCTATCTCTAAGAGGGCCATGCTGTCATTTGGCGGTACAACAAATAAGGGCAAACCAATGGGCCGGTTTGGCCCACCATGTCCTCTCTCTCTCCACATTCTCCATAAATACCCTTCACACAACCTTCATCTTCTCACCACCACCTCTCTCTCTCTCTCTCTCTCTCTCTCTCCATAAATACCCTTCACACAACCTTCATCTTCTCACCACCACCTCTCTCTCTCTCTCTCTCTCTCTCTCTAACCAAATCCAAAACAAACACCCTCAAGAAAATGGGCATTAGAAAACCAAACAAACTACCACAAACAGAAGTGATAAAGAAAATCCTCAAGAGATGCTCAAGCTTGGGAAAGAAAACCGGCTACGAATTAGCCCAAACCGAAACCGACCACCTTCCTTTAGACGTACCAAAAGGCCACTTTGCAGTGTACGTGGGAGAGAAGAGGAGTAGATACATAATTCCGATCTCGTTCTTGACTCACCCTGAGTTCCAGTCCCTCCTCCGCCGCGCCGAAGAGGAGTTCGGGTTCGATCACGACATGGGTCTTGTTATTCCCTGTGAAGAGGTTGTGTTTCGCTCTCTCACTTCCATGCTCAGATGAGAGAGAGAGTAAGAGAGATGAAGCAGTTTTTTTTTTCTCTCTTTCTATAACTGGATGTCTGCGACAGCTTGCGCTCACCTCGACTAGCCCAAGAGTTTGCTGGCAAGGGGAAGAGATGAAGTAGTTTTGTTGCTTTGTCTTTTCTTTTCGTTTTTTAACATCTTTCTTGAGTTGTTTTAGGTTTTGGGGGCCTTTTTTTTTTTAAACCCTTTTGGGGTTTTTGGGGTTTGATGACTAGGTAGATTAGTTCTAACTTGGAAGACCCATGGTATATACTATATAGTATGTGTATTGTGGGTAGATTTGTGAAGAAGTTTGAGATTTTCCTCACAGAGAGGTGTGTAGTTTTTCACTTTCTCACCCTGTGAGAGAACTTGATGTTTAAAGCATGTCTCTTTGATTAATCTCTCTCTCTCTCTCTCTCGGATGTGCTCGGTGTTTGCACACCTTGTTTGCGGATCGTCCACAAATAAGTTTCTCTCTTGTTAGTATCCGTTGTTTTTAGGTCTATGAACCGCGTGATTTGTAAATGATTACATCAATATAAGTTGCGTTTTCCTAAAAACAAAAAAGTAATACTAAAATGACATTTATAATGACAATCGGAACCATTCATTGCGAAAGTCGTTAATTGCGAAGGTCGTGCAAAAATAATGATGTTGGATGTCGATATCTATTTTGAACAAAACCAGATCTGGTAGAGGTGTATTGGCATAAATAATTTATTTGAATTATTTCCTGTCCTTGCGTAAAAGAATCGCGTTAGCTAGTTTTGCGTCATTTTTTGATGAATCATTTGTTCATCTGTAAGAGAAGAATTTTAAAAGTAAAAACTACTATCAAAATATTAAAAAAGCTTACTAGAGATAAAAATAGTAATCCAAAATGACAGACTTTTTAGATTATCTCTGTCTTTATTCAAAAAAAATAGTCTACGTGGAACTAAACAAACACGACTTTAATAAATCTATTGACTTTTATAAAAAAAAACACACGACTTATTAACCAAAAATAGGCATAAGTGTAAAGAACGGTAAAACTTTACCAACCATGGCTCTTAAAACAAAATATAATTCGATCAATCTTTATCAATGTCTAATCAAGATAATTTGTTCCGTAGATGATTTTGTTGCATAGACATTTGTTTTCCCATCACGTATTGGCGTGGATCCCTCTGGATTAATACCTAAGGTACGTTGGCCTATTGTAATGCAACTTGAGGAACATCTCAAGTACAAACCCATGTGGATGTGCCCTGACCTATACATGTACAGCCTTGACATAATTTCAGTTGCATGGATTCAAAATTCTTTCATTTTTCTGATTGCCGTTGAGAAATAGTATGTCATTTGTGTTGATGAGAAATCGATCAAACCAACAAATAAAAAACTATGTGAAGAACAATTAAGTATAGAAAACAAGAACGCAAGACAAATAGAGTTAACGCAGTTCTCCAACTGTGTAATTGAATACATGCATCCACGGCTTACTCGTTTTTTCACTATCTAGTAGTATCTACCGAAAACATTAGCTGTTGCGTCCAACAATAATTTACAAGTTAATGTTAATATTTCCAATTACCATAATACCTCTTCCTAGGTCAAAACCCTGAATATTTAGCAAAGCGCAATCCAATTCAAATCAAGCTCCATAAGCCAAACAATTTCATATAATACCCATTTGTTTTTCCTTGTTCATGTGGTAACACTAGTATGTATTTCAATACATGTTATATCGTGTTTCTTATAGACATTTTAATGGAAAATGGAAAATGGAAAATGAAAAAGTGAGCTTTTTCTTCTTTTTTTATTTACCAAAAAAAAAAAAAGTGAGCTTATACAAGCATTCAGCCATTCACACAATTCATTTCCTTGTTCTTGGAGTGATTATTCAGTGCTACTGGAAGACCATCAAGTGGTGCTTCAAAAGGGGTTCATATACTTTTTCTTTTTTTTTGAACTGTGGGGTTCATACACTTTTAATCATAAATCCTACATAAAGTGCGATAGTAAAAACCCAAGGAGCAGCATATGGCGGTGTTCCACAAGCAAGTAATAATTTCTCAACTCACAATTATCATCCATCTTCCACTCAGTTTTGAAAGGGTCCATGAAAAGAGATTTCTCTTTTAGAGAAGTTGGACCCTATGACATGTTGAGAACCATTGCAAAGGAGTCGAATCACGATCACCCATCAAAAGTAGCAGATATTGAATTATAAGCATGGTGAGATCAAGCCCAACCAGAGAAAAAGAGTGAGAAATTTACGCAATCGCATCTGAGAGATGCCAAACAATGTAACAAAAGGAAATACGATAATGCACTTCCCCACTTGGTTCACATAAATGCTAAGAACTCAAGCAATTGCAGAAGAAAGTACAAAAATCTACAAAATTGGAAAGATATATGTAGAGCATGATGGTCCACGATGAAACACCGTTGAAGCTCTACCACCATGCATTGTTATTTATGAGAACCCGGAAAAAAGCAAACACGCACATAAACCCACTCCTTCAGTGATGTGCCTTGGCTTCGGCTTTGTGATGAGACTTGGCCTTCGCCTGAGGCAAAAAAACAGAACCAACATGAGGTTTACGAGATTATGCCCAAGTACTGTGTAAGAGTATCAGGCACTAGCATAGTGGCATGAATTCATAAATCATAGGAACCCGCCGTCGCCTAATCAAAAATAAAGTGACGGAGATCTCCTGGGTTATGTTTGTTACGGACTTAAATTATGTGAATTTATTTAGAAGCAGAATATCATTTCTTCATGCTTTTTGTCTCTCCCGAGTTATTTCAGGGAGATGAGGGGGGAATACTATTGTTAGCACGGGATCATTATCCACAACACCATCACAAATTTTGCAAAAATTTGTCCAAAGATCAAGAATGCTAAAAATCCATTGTTCAATAATAACATTAAAATGAATTGGTTTTGATGTCCATGGAAATTGATGATATTCGCTATGGAAGGCATCTAGTTTGGATGATCCATTGATTATACATCCAATCAGATAAGGCAAATTGGTAGGAGTAATGTAGTTCCAGTAAGTGACTAGAGGATGGTAGAGAACCAAACACATTATGTGAGAATCATAACTCTCTCAAGTATGTCGTACTATAATGAGGTTTACAAAAATGCACCTCTCATATTTGATCAATATACGAAAAAGTCAAAGGAGAAATCTGTCCAGCAACCAACAATTGTCCCAGAGAAACAAAAGCTCTAAGGAGTATATCTAAAGCTTAGCATCTCTTTTGCAAGGAGCTTGAATTTGCAGGACAGAAAAACACAGAGCTGCACTTCAGTTTTGTAGCAGCAGAAACAATATCAAAGGCAGTACTAACTAGTCTTGAGTAATCACTTCCTATGAAGTAAAGAACTTCCAGAAGGCAGGTGTATCAATATCAGACACTAGTCACACTACTAACCAGTAACCAGTTGCAATTAGTCGCTTCCTATGAAGTAAAGATAGATATTCCAAGAATGGAGCTGTACTGCAGTATATCTGTGTCAGATACCATTTCTAACGTAGAAATAGTCCAGTTGTAGAAGTTAGGTGAAATTACTATACTTCCACGGAAAATCTATTTTGCCTCCCTGGATCTGGACAATTTCAGTCCCGGCACTTAACAATAGCCAATTAACCATGATGAGAATTTAGCCATTTTCCACTTCACCTCCCTACCGTCACGAAACCATTTCAAAGAGACCAAATTTGTCTCACAAACACCTATTTTGATATTTAGCATGACAAAAATATGAAGTAAACCCAGTTCAACGTAATAGTAACTAATAAGAGTAGCATACGCTTCTCCTTCATCCACCCCCAAACCATCTGAAACCCCTAATGCACCATCGCTTCCTTCCTCCCAAAAACCCTCACAACTCCCTCTGCTCACCCCAATTACCATCACTACCTCCTCTCCAATCACTGCCGAAGTTTCACCAGTAAACCATTAAGAGACTCGATATCATTTACATGAGAAATGGACAAACAGGTCGACTTATGAAAGACTATGTGCTCAAGATCCCAAAAGCCTCATCTCCATATGCATGTACCTGGGAACACGCCAACACCATTTCCGTGCACGTCCCGCGGCATACAAATTTCTACACAATCACAACATCGAAGTACCAGAAGTCTAAGTAACAACTACTGTCTCTCCCTCTAGCATCCTGGAATTTGCACAACAGCAACTAATATACCACCATCTAAAGAAATCAATTTCTCAACCTACTGTGATGTGATGGAAACTTAACTACACCCAATCGGCAAGAATGGTTCACGAAAGCAGTAGCCTTCAGTTGCTTAAGGTCATCATTTCCCCTCCATTCTACCCCTTTACACCTCGACTCTTCATATTTTCTATACAGTTACAATAATAAAACAATGTGACCACACGTAGTTGGATATCATTAATCTATGGACACATAAAGACAGGGTAGAAGCCGTCAGAATTGAGACAATCAATAGTACATTTAAAATGGAACAAATCTATATGTAGCAACCATCAAAAAATCACATGTACTACTGGCTAATTATAAAACCTAAGAAAATTTGTTCGGGAAAAGTAATGAACCGAATTGCCATGGAATGAATTCTTTTCGAGCAACCACATGGCTGATAAAAAAAACATGAAAACATGAGAAGATTTTGCCAGTTAGATATCTTGGATCTCTACAAGACTTAGGGCTGCTGATTGTGAAGTGCTTAAGGACAAGATTTTGGGAAGAATTCAGTCATGGACCAATAAAAGGCTGTCTTATGGAGGTAGACATCAGTTAGTGCAATCTATGCTGTTTAGCATTCAAGTGGATTGGTCTTCAATTTGCATTCTACCTCAGAAGATTCTTCATGATATCAAACAGATGCTTAACCCTTTCTATGAGCTTGCTCTGATATGATACATTCTGCTCCTGAGGCTAAAGTTCTTTGGCAGTCCCTTTGTGTTCCTGAGGAAGAGGATGGATTGGGTTTTAGACTTCTCAAAGGTTTTGAAATCGGGATACGCATCGTGTATCATTTTTCTTGTTTTATAAATCGTATCGGGATACGTATCGCGTATCGTAAGATACGTTAACCATAATTAATATACAATTAACAAATATTTATACCTAATAACACTAACAAACTAAGTTAAATTTCAAGCCTCTCAACTGGGATTTATCAAATTGAGGTTTCATGCTACCTTAGTCAAGGATAGAAAAGAAAATCCCTGATAACAGTCTCCCAAAACACGATCGAAGTATAGTTTTTCTTGTATTCAAACTCTACATTGAGGTTGGACATCTTTCAAATGGCTTGAATGTCGCTCAAACGACTTAGATTAACGCGTTTGAGGTTCCACTTCTACAAAAATGTTTAAATTTCTTCTATTAAGAAATCGTAGGATACGTACTGAATCGGGATACGCATATATATCCTAGGATTCACCATCGTATCGTAAGATTTCTATACAAAAAGGATACGAGATGGGATACGTATTGTTTTCCTAAGGAGACGATACGAATCGTAGGATACGTATCTTGTATCGTAAGATTTTAACAACACTACTCAAAACATGGAATAGAGCATCTATGGTCAGACATTTGTGGGAAGTGTGCTTAAAAGCTGATACCCTCTGGATCATGTAGCACGGACACAGACACGGATACGGACACGGCAATTCTGAAAAAAGGGACACGGACATGGCAAGGGACACGACAATATATATATATTAATATATAAGTATAAATGTTAAAAAAATTAAAAGTTTAAAACTTCAAAGATCAATAAATACAGTTTGACCCCAAATTTTTTTAAAGAAATTACAATTTGAACCCTAAAAAATAAAAAAAATACAAATTGACCCCCAATTTTTTTTTAAAAGTTACATTTTTACCCTGACGTGTCCCCGCCGTGTCCCCTACAAAAAATTCAAAAAAATTTGGGGAGGTTCCCGCCGTGTCCCCGTGTCCGACACTCCGATACGGCGACCTCTAGAAGTGTCGGTGCTTCATAGCCTCTAGACAAACTGGGTACATAAATATGTGATCAAGGATCGGAGTGTGTGGACAGTCAAGATCCCCAGTGAGGGCTGGTAGACTATATAAGGAAAATTTCCAATTTGAGAGTTTGGTTCAACCTCGGATTAAATACATTACTGGGTACGGTCTGCCAACTTTCCTGTGGACTGATAACTGGCACCTTAGGCCCTTTGCATAAGCACTTTTGTGAATCTCTAGTACTTAATATGGGTCGGTCTTTGCATACTAAAGTGGCTTCTATTATTCAGAATGGAGCATGGAAATGGCCTAGATTAGGGTTGGGCATCGTGTCGTGTTTGTGTCGAATCGGGTTTGTGTCAAAACGACATGCTTAACTAATCGTGTCAAAAAAATGAACCCTAACCCGACCTGTTGTTAATCATGTCAACCCGGCACGACACTGATTGACACGATTAAGTTGGAAACGCCCTATTTAACCTGACACGAATTGACACATTAATTCATGTCATTCCCGGGTTATGCGGGTTAATTCGGATTGATTCTCGGGTTATGCGGGTTAATTTGTGTCATTCTCAGGTTACCATGTTGACACGAATAGACAAACAGGTTAATTTGTGTCGTTCTCGGGTTATGCGGGGTTGAACCCGAACATAACTTGTTAACTAATCGTGTTCTTGGGTCGTGTCATAGACTCATATACATGTTTCGTGTCAAAAATACTCAACGCTAACCTGCTAACATCGTGTCGTGTTCGGGTCGGGTTATCGTGTCCTGTCATAAATTCCAACCCCTAGCCTAGATCCCTCATTACTGTTACTCAAGAAATTCTGGCTAATACTCTTCCTAGTCTGGTTCCTAATCCTGCTGTTCTAAATTCTGTAAGGTGGACATTGAATGGTAATGGTGTGTATTCTGCTCGTTCTGCTTGGCAGGCCTTGAAGGGTGTTAATGACAGTATGAATGTTGTTTGCTAAAGGTGTTTGGTTTTCTCATAATGTGCCTTGTTGGGATTTCATTGAGTGGCCAGCTTTTCTGAGTCATTTATCAACCAAAGGTCGGTTAATCAGTTGGGAAATGAATGTGGATGCTAGATGCTTGCTTTGCCATAATGGGACTGAATCTCTTGAACAATTGTTTTTTGCTTGCGACTATTCCAAGGTGGTTTGGTAGGGCTTGTTTTGGCCTGTCAAGGGAGATGGACTGGTTGTGTAGCCATCTGCTAAGGGGCTCCTACGCTAACAGAGTTTATAAATTGTCTTTGGCTGCTTCCATTTACTGGATTTGGAGGGCAAGTAACAATAGACACTTAAGTGGCTTGAATGTTCCTGCTAAGTCCTAGGGTTCTAAAGTAGTTGATGAAGAGTTAGGACTTGTATGTGCGCGTGGAGGAATTTGAAACCATCTGATGAAAACAAGCTATTCATTAGGGATTGGGGAGTGAGTGATAGAGTCTTTAGTGCAGTGTCGTTTTCTGTTTCAAATGTTTAATTTACCACCAAACAAAAAAAAAACAAATGAAAACATGAGAGAATATGCGTGTATGGAAATAATTCTAGAGTTTCGAAAATCTAAATATGAGGGGTAAGGAATTCAGAAAGTACCTTGAGGTACTTGAGCTTCATACTACCGTAAACGAGCCCTAGAGAGAAGGCGGAAACACGAGCCACCTACATCAACATCAACATAACCAAATTAGAGAATAATACTCCAGAAATTAACTAAATCCCAACACACACCCACACAGACATAGGTAACATATACACACACAGACAGACAGACAGACAGACAGAGAGAGAGAGGGAGAGGATACCAGTGCTAGAGTACTGGTACCGGAATAAGGACCAGGAGGCGGCGCCATTGGGAATTTTTCCGATTGATATTCGAGAGCAATTGGAGAAGAAGATGAGCAAAAAGGAAACTGAAAATTTGTCACCTCCAGATTTATATCAGCCCTAATCCCGTTCTTTTCTTTCACCGGAATAGAATAGAAAATAAAATTAGTAGCTCAGATTTGAAATTAGGTGAATCTGAACCATTCATTTTTTAAAAAAAATATTTTCAGAGAAATTTTCTTTTCTTTTTTTCATTCGTCATTTCTAATCTATTACTATATGGTGGATGAGGGAATAAGACTCGATCCCGAAATACAATGTGAGGCATCTAAAAACTCTACCGCATGAGTTAATCGCCACTTGTATTTTTTTCTAATTTCTTTTACTTTACTAACCCTCGAAATTAAAGGCCCCGTTTCGCTAAAGCGCATTTTAGTTTAGTTTTTTAGTTGATTATTGTGAATGGATGACCAGTAAGGGTCATTTTCGGGCTGGGTTATATCAAAATAGATGAAGCACAGGCCCAGCCTACGGGCTTAGCCCAGACGGGCAGGCTTGCGGGCCCTTTCTAACCATTTTGTGCGGGGCAAAATTTGAGTGGGCTAAAAGTTTGACGGACGGCTTAACTTAGTTTTATTCAGTGTATTCACGTTAGTTCTAACAAGTTTTATTCACGTTGTATTCTAACAAGCTTTAACAAAGTTTTATTCACATTAGTTCTAACAAGGCAGGAACTAACTTCCTTCTTGATTTTAGAATTTTTTCTTGCTGATTCTTTATTTTTTTTCATCTCGTCTTTTGTTTTAAAGTAGAGTAGAGACAATCTTCTTGTTTTTTTTTTCAGAATACTTTACAAATTGAAACATGAAAAAAAAAAATATTTTAAGTTTTTAACCATTCAAATTAGATATGCATATATTGTTACACAAAGAGGGGTTAGAGATTTTCACTTTTTGCATTTGCACTTGCAGCACTTTTGTCCAAACCAAGGAATGTAATCAAGTGTATACATGCATGGGTGTATCAGCGTACCCGGCAATCGAGGGGGTTGGCGGGCTGGACTGACGGACGGGTTGGAGCTAAAATTCTTAGGCCCAAGTCAGGGCACTTGGCGGGCTCGAGCAGAGCAAAATCCCACCAGAGCCTTTTTCTTGTAGGTTAAACATATGTTTAAGACACATGCACAAGCACAATTAAAACTTCTCTATTATGCAAGTAAGAATATATGTTTGTCGTTGGCTCGTGAACGAACTCGGGCTCGAGTAAAGCTTCGATTGGCTCGGCTCGTTAACTATTTACTATATTCAAGGGCAAAGTTACATAAGGGCCTGCCCCCCCGGCCCTCCTAATTTTCTATTTGGGATATATTTTGTATATTTTTTGAAGATATTCTTAAAAAAATTACTATACAATTTAAAAAATAATTAAAAAGTAAGAACAAATTTTGTTTCGAGAACACTAAATGATATGAATGATACCGTGCGATAATGATACTGCGTTCGTTGAGTGATATGATACAAAAATACTCGAGATTAATTTTTTAATTTATCAAAATGATCCCGGTAAAACTTGAGTGATTGGATTTAATCTTGAAAAAATCATTGTACGAAGATTTTTTTCATAATCCGATCCTTTCCGACTTGAATTTCTGGCTCTGCCACTAAATCTATTCGTACTCGGTTAAATTTTTAAATAAACTTGAACACAACTCGGCTTGTTTGGTGCCTTGCCTCTGGGTGCAAATTTGTCCACCCCTCGCCTAATGAGGGTGAACAAAATCCTCACCCTAATTGGTTGAAATGGTATGAGGTCCACAGAATCAATACACTTCTTGATAAGCATGACATCACTTATGGTGGGATCCACACCATTTGTGATGGACCACATATTATTTGAATCAATCATGGGTTGTTCTCCAATAGATTTTATCAGGATTTGATATTTTATTCATTCGTGAGATTTTATGAAATCTTTTCATGAATAGATAAATTTTTATAAAATTTATTGAAGTATAACCCCTCTAGATGAGGGTTTTGTTCACCCTCGTTAGAGAGGGTGAACAAATCTCCACTTTGCCTATGAGTCTATGACCATGAGACCCCCTCACAAAAGATTATACACGTAAACAGGACTCTCGAACAATCTTCTTTGTCGGTCGAAAGCTCCAGTTTAATATACTTCCACTTTGTCGAAGCTTACTAGAGAGTTGCGAAAATGGCGTCTGGACAAGTGAGGGCGTCGCACATACTGATAAAGCACCAGGGCTCCCGTCGCAAGTCGTCCTGGAAAGATCCAGAAGGCCGCATCATCTCCGCCACCACTCGCGACTCCGCCGTCGCCCAGCTCCAGTCCCTCCGCCGCGACATCGTCTCCGGTACGGCCAAGTTCGACGCCGTCGCTTCCACCTACTCCGACTGCAGCTCCGCCAAGCGCGGCGGCGATCTCGGTTCGTATTATCCAATTTGATTGATTTCTTTTTTTACTTTTAGGTTTTATAGGAGATCTGCGCTTTCACATTCAATTACGTGTTATTTTTGTGTGCAAGTTGGGTGCTTTCAGAGATCTGTGCTATCTCAGTGTGCAAGTTGGGGGCTTTCAAATACATTCAAATACATGTTACCTTTGATTTATTTATTTATTTATTTTAAATATGTAATCTTTGATCTTAGCCAAAAGGCCGAGAAAGGCATCTTTGTGTGTAAATTAGGGGCTTTCAGATTCATTCAAATACGTGTAATCTTTCTGTGCAAGTTAGGGGCTTTCACAAAATAATTACATATTTGAATGTGAAAGCACCAGGTCCAGCTAAAGATAAAATAAAATGGGTTCCTATATGAATATTTACGAACAAAATGTACGAAACATAAATCAACCTTTGAAAATAAAAATTCAAGTTTTTATCAACAGGAAAGATTCCAAAACAATACTACTAAACGTACAAGATTTCAAAAGCATCGCTTATGTAGTTATATATCTCTAATCCCCCACCTCGAAAAAAAATAACTGAACATTAAAAGATTTTAAAAACGTCTTAAATATCACCATTCTTATAGGTTTACAGGCGATCTGTGCTTTCACCTTCAAATACGTGTTATCTTTGCATGTGTGCAAGTTGGGGGCTTTCAGAGAGATAAGTTCTTCAAAATATAAGTTTGTGAATATGTGTAGAAGTGCTAGTGTCGTACTAAATATGTGTTTTGGTTTTTTAGTTTATTTGGCCTGTACAATAGTGGTTGGTTGTAGACATGATGTATAACCAGGGCCATCTCCGTGGATTGTTGTTTTGATTGGTTTAATCTCAATAAAGTGAAGTAGTTATAAAAGTAAAGCAAAATACATGATTATACTGCACTACTGGACCACCTGGGCACACGTGATGGGTATGCTAATCGACCCATGCATAAGATGAAAAGAGTAAAAATTTGAATTGAGATTAATCAAATGGGAGTGCCCGTTATAATAGTAATAGAAGGATATGTTTAGAGTTAGTGAATTTGGATTGATTTCTTTGGTGTTGATGGGTGACTTAGGGGTGTTGGTTTTTATTAGCGCTGTTAGTTTCTCATTTCTCAGTGTTTGGGTTACTTAACATATACCTTGTTTTGAGTTCAATTGTGGGCACATACAATTTGTATATTGTGTAATGCAGGACATTATAATTGTTAGGCCTAGAGTCCGGTAGTGGTGTTTGGTTAATTATTGATTAGTTATTTAACCCAGTGTTCATGGTTTCATTGCACAATTGCCAAATGCCAAGTGTTTGAGAAATTTCCTAGGCAACTCTTAGTAGCAAATCACAGCATTACAGAAAGGGAATGCCAATACTGTTTGCACTTTGCATGCTGGTTTGCCAAGGCACATAATCAGAAATCGCCAATGCAATTGTTGTGTCGTAGTTTTGATACCAAAGGGTTACTCATGAAAGTTTGCACAGTTTATTGCAATGTTCTTACAAAACAAAATGCTGTCCAGAGTCACCCTATTTTGGGATCTCATAGTTAGAAAAAGAAGATTACTCGTTATACATGGTTTATTATGCACATTGAAGCAATTTTTGTTCTGGAGCTGAAGACAGAACACCTTGTTCATAGGCTTTGTGTTACCCTTTGTCTATCAGCTTGTTGAAATCAAGGTTCTTTTCTTATTTTCTATGCTTACCTCAGTGGGTGACATGTCAAGTGTCGGTGCTTCCCAAACTCACAAGTTTTAGTATTTTTGTA
Source organism: Gaultheria prostrata (assembly GCA_036023075.1). Classification (NCBI taxonomy): domain Eukaryota; kingdom Viridiplantae; phylum Streptophyta; class Magnoliopsida; order Ericales; family Ericaceae; genus Gaultheria; species Gaultheria prostrata. The sequence goes on along the minus strand of JAXBDA010000366.1, from coordinate 67,733 downwards.
GGATGTAACATATACAATTCTCCAGGTTTTATGTTAAGACTGCAATTCTTGTGGTGTTTCTGTTATACATGTATGTTCTTTCCCCTCTTTTTCTTGTCCATGAATTGCACTGTGTGCTAGATATTCTAGCAATGGATCAAACTGCACAATTGATTTGCCCTTAGAATGATTACTTTCCACTCCAACCTCCAAATATAGCTCAGTAACTTGATGAATTCATATCCAGTCGGGTTCCACTTTTGGAGATCATTGAAATCTTCATTGTCGAGCGGAGATTAATATATGTAGTTTGTTGATCCACATTTCTTCCCTTTTCAAATGCATAGTAAGAGACTTTACCAACCATGCTTACACGTCTTTTGTTAGGCAACTTTTTTCAGAAAGTTAAAGCACATTTTGGTCTGTTTGTATGTAGAACAAAGACAGTAGGTAGACCTTGAAGTAAATGCTGAACAGAGGGTTTCTGGGATCGAATTACTTTCCATTTTCTTATCAAGCAGTGCAAGGTTTACGTAAGTAGGCATCGTAGAAGTTCAAGTTCTGCCCTTGTATACATCTTTTACTGTGCAATTTGATATGTCTATTTTGGTCCTGTGGGAAATGAATTGCTGGAGCCCCCCTTCAGAGGTGATACATTCAAGTATGACTCTCCTATGGGCTGAAAGGTCTCTACATATGGTAAACATGGGACTTTGAGTCAATAATGGCAAATAATGGTTGCCTCAATTAGAAATGAGAGTCTCTGGATTCGCTACTCTAACTAATGTCAACTTAAGTCGGCCGACAGCACCTAGGGAACTCCTGAACCTCAATTGCAATCTTTCTATGGTTTACAGACTGCAATATGGTCCTAGCTAGCACTTGGCCTGGTGGCTGAGAGGGATCGTAGCATGTGTTCCCCAGGAAATTGGCGTCGCTGTATTGCTTGCTTAGCTTCCAACTGTAAATAGCTAACCGATCTCACGAACATATTGGCAGCAAAAGCTGAGATCGGATCGTTTGTCCTACACACTCATATGGCTGATGATACCACCGAATTGTCAGATTTTTTACTCATTAAGTTGGTTGGTATCTTTTCTAGTGATCTTTTACATGGTGACTGCAGTCTTCTTAATTGCTCGAAAGGTGTTGAGTATTTTAAGTTGAATATTAATCATGCTTTGTAATCCGGTAGTGCCTTTATAGCTGTGAATCTGGTAAATTGGTAGGCCTTGCTGTCAGCTCTATTTGACTTCAGAATGTAATCTGCAGGACCTTTTGGTCGTGGGCAGATGCAGAAACCTTTTGAAGAAGCAACTTATGCTTTAAAGGTTGGTGAAATTAGCGAAATCGTGGATACCGACAGTGGCGTTCACATAATCATGAGAACAGGCTGATGAAAAGGATTGATACGCGGATTTCTGCAGACTACAATGAGCAGACATAATTTCATATTTGAAGTACTGTTCTACTCTAATATTTGGTGTTCCACAACCAATCTGATTTGTCATGATGCATAAGATTGTTATACTGTTTGATTGAACCGGGAAAAGACTAACGCAATGCATTGCTTTATGAACAATTGAGCTGTGTCACTGTTTTAATGGTGTTTCGCTATTTTCGTTGGTCGCTTAGAAGTTGTGGACAATACCAGGTATAATTGCTGAAGGTAAGCACTCTCTCGTGTAAACTCTATACGATGAGGATATTTTGCACTGTTGTTAAAATATAAAACCGACAAAAGGTGCTAAGGATAATTTGTCAAAGTGTTTTTGAAAACAATGGTGCTTTGAATAATTTATTTCCATTCCCAAACTAGAAGATATTGGGACGACATGACAAGATATTGGAAATATGGCTCCAGGCGTTATCTGGTCCATCTGGACATGGGTTGGTGTTTGGTACGAAAACTTTACAGGCCTCACATTCAAGCTTGGCTTATTTATTATCCGAAATGAGCCTTAATCGAGCCGGTAACATTTTAGATTTTGCGTACTTCGAATCGTCTAGACATTATGACTTCCTGAGTTGAACTAGCAAATACAATTTTGTTCAAACTTTATTTAAAAGCCGATCAAGTTTCAGGCTAGTATATTTTAAGCTTGATTTGTTCATGGGATGAATCATTCTTAATCGAGTTCCTATATAGCAAATACGAGCTCAAATTCGAATAGATTGGCTCGTTTGTTGTAGAAATAGAATCTCCCATGACTGTACAATCGTTAGCCATATTCTCTTGGTGTATGAGAATTCAGGGCTCCCTTTCAAAACCAGTGCATTACGGACTGATGGTATCTGGATCCAACTTGAAGTGTTCTGATCCCTTTAGATTCCATGGTATCCACTAGTAGTTATGGAAGTACAGAGAAATTTCCTGACCTTATACAAAGCTGCTTCAGCACCAATAATGAAGGGACTGAACTAATTCAAAGTCCTAGTCAAAGGAAGGGTGTCCCAATTATCCATCCAATCAAAAATGATACATACACACCCTCCCGTACACACCCAGCCACACCCTCTCTCACATGGGGTGTGGTCCCCACACGTGGCCGGTCCCCACATGTGGGCCCCGTATGGGGACCACACCCCATGTGAGAGAGGGTGTGGCTGGGTGTGTACGGGAGGGTGTGTATGTATATTTTTGCTTTGGTACAAAAATGGTGGTGAGTTTGGATTCTAGCAACCACTTGTTTTACTTTGGTACAAAAATAGCAACCACTAACCCAAACTGGTTTACGTGGTAATAGGGACGAGTTGTAAATTCAGACATTCTAAGATTGAAATTTGATCACAACCTTTTAGGGTCAGGCTACAAGAGTTTCTCTTGTGAATTCCCTACTCCTAGCGTGGATGACCTGCTTTTGACTGAATCGGTGAGGGACTGAGGGTATTAGTCGATGTGTGCAATAGCTAATCCAGATATCCTGACTGCCAAACCAAAAAAAAGAAAAAATAGCAGCCACTTGTATAAGTTTTCATGTAGTCCGTGTTACCACTAGTCTCTATATTGGTGGCCCAAATGAGTTTCAGTGTATGCCAAAAATAGTGCATAGAAGTTGCATTGACCAGTCCAAAACAACAAATATAAAACAAAAAATAAAATTGACACCCTTTTTTTTTTCCCAACTATTCATCTTTTAATAAATTTGATTTTCCATGCAAATTAAAACTACAGAAAGGGGAAAAAAAAAAAGATACTATTTTGTGACGTAAGGTATCACGCTTTTTTCTATATAAGAATAGTGCATAAATATTAAGGGAATTGAACTCACACCCCCCATTTTAACATTTGCACTCCTTTTTTGTTTTTATTAGGATGAAATTACTTAAATACCTCTCCATTTTATAATCTCTTGTGGGTGCAGATGTTGAAATGGAGGGGTATTTTAGTAATTTCATCATAATAAAAACAAAATTGGGGTGCAGATGTTGAAAATGGGGGTTGTGAAATTCATATTAAATGTTTGTATGTCACCCTGTTTTTTAAACTCAAGTGAATTTGTATGTCATTCATTGTTTAGAGAAAATTTTGGGTGCAAATTGGGTATAGGCCACGTGGTGCCCAATTTGCACCCAAAAGTCTCTCAATTGTTTATGAGTTTCACCTTGATGGTTCGACCTTTTCAACTCTCAACGTAATTTATTGAAGTCAAAAAAATCAAAAGATTGAAAAATGATAATCAATCTGATGGAATCACATTATTATATAATATAGTAGTACTTTTGATTTGTTTTTCAAAATCCTCGTACAATTCTCATTTTTTTTATACTAGACATGTGAGAACTATTCTCTCCTCTCTTTTTTTCGACCGTCAGGAGTATTTGATCAACTTACGTGTACATCAAGGCCATCCACTTCGGGATTAAGGAATTCGCGAGAAATTATGACCCTGTTCGGATGAGGTCACTAGACCAGTTTTGTACTGTAGCAAAAGTAGACTCTGTTCGGTTGATGTCTTTGGACCCAGTTGACAAGAAATCCAAAAAGCTCATTTTCAACCCCCGAAAAAGAGCTTTTTGGAATAGGATCTACTTTCTTGAGGTATGATCTCAGAAATTGAACCCTTATCAATTATGTGCAAAAGAAATCCACAAAGCAACCGGACTAACCCTATTCTACTCAAAAGTTTTGGAAGGTAGTGAAAAATTCAATAGATATTATTAAACCCCAAAAAAATCACCAATCACTCCACAAGAAGAGTATACACCGTGAGGAACCAAGGTCACAGCCAGTAATCCAATCCCTGCCCCGACTGTCTCTCTCTCCAACATCAAAAGGACTAAACCCAAGCCAAATTACTTTGGCTGTTCATAGCCCGCCACAAAACAATGGCCACCACCGCCACCGCAGCCGCCAATCTCCTCTCTTCCTCCCTCACCAAACCCTACTCTCTCTCCACCCCCTTCTCTCTCTTCCCCACCTCCTCACGAACCCACAAAACCCTACTCACAACCGCCTCCAAAAACCCCATCTCCGACATAATCTCCGCAAACAAATCAGACCCAGATCACCAATCCCTCTCAATTTACTCCGACGACGACGGCGACGGCTACGATGACGATAAGCCAAGGGAGGAGTGCGGCGTGGTGGGTATCTACGGCGACCCTGAGGCCTCACGCCTCTGTTATCTAGCTCTTCACGCGCTCCAGCACCGTGGACAAGAGGGTGCCGGAATTGTCGCCGTTAATGACGGCGTTTTACAGTCCGTTACTGGAGTGGGGCTGGTTGCTGATGTGTTCAATGAGTCGAAGCTGCGGCAGCTTCCTGGTGATTTGGCTATTGGTCACGTCAGGTACTGAATATGTTCATGTTTATTTTTTATTAGCAAAAATAGGGCTGGTGAAAGGAACTGATTTGAGTACTTCTTTGCTCGATAAAAGCTCGTTTGAGATCGGTTTGTTACATAAATAAACCAAGCTTGAAATATTTTTATGAAGCTCGTCAAGTTTTCAAACCAAGCTCGAATAAGTTATTGTTTGGCTCGTTCAACTTTTGGTGTTAAAAAAATTCAAGCTAATTGAGAGTAGTTCTTGATTGGCTCAATTAAAGCTCGTTTGAGTACGATTTTTCTCTTGAACATGCCCAAGTTTGAACAATCAAGTGTTCGGCTCGTTCAGTTTGCTTATCAGCCCTAGCAATAAAAATGCAATTTCACTCCAAGGAACATTTGTTTATCCAATTTTGAGGGAGCATATTCATTGCATTTTTCAAACTTGAATTTATCAAAGAATGCCCTTTTAGAGCATCTCCAGTTGGGGGAGTCAAATCCCTTGTGCATCTCCAACTTTCAAAATTGACACCACAAGCATCTCCAATCTTATCTTTGTTTGGCTGCAACCAATTTGCTTTAAATTTACAACAGGTCTTAAATGCAAAAGTGACTTTTTAAAATTCAAAAATAGCTTTTTTAGGTTTTTTAGATCATGAAACTAAATTTGACACCAAGATTGGAGAGGAAGGATCTTGTTTGTGTCAAATCTAATGGTGTCCACTTGTCACTTCAGCCTTCAAAAAAATTTGACATCCCCGAATTTGAAGTAGGGGTCGGAGAGATTGGTTACGTCAATTCAAGAGATAAGCGCAAAGTGGGAATCTGATAGGTTTTTTCATTTGACTGGTAAAAATGGACCAAAAAAATTTCGAACATAAAAGAGTAGAATAGTAGATATGAAAAAATGGCACGGAGTTTAGGTTTGGTACAGGAGTTTTTCAAATATGTTTTACTTCTGTCCCTGAAATAGTTTGACACTGTTACGTATATGTAATTGACATAGGTGCTTGAGAGAACATATGATATGCATATTAAGAGTATGATGGTGATTTAATATTTCCGTTTGCAATTTTACATATTCACTTCAAGTACCTAATCATGCAAATTCATTATGAAAGTGTTATTAGTTTGATATAAAATGTTACCCATGTACTATAACTATTGGGACTAGATCCTCTCCCTCAAAGGACCTGGACGCTCATGTTAAGGCTGTTTGTGGGTCCTTCCCAGATCCACTTTTATGATTGGAGCAAATCACTTTTAGAGTTCGTCAAGAAAATCAATCACGCCAAAAATTCATGTTGATTAGATATAGGTTGACATAGTTTCAGTCTTCCGAACACATTTATGTTGAGATAAATGAATTCATAATGAGTTTTGCAATTTTTTCGTTTTCAAGACAAATGTGCTGTGCAACATATCAACTAATATCTAATCAACATTTGTTCGGCGTGGTCGATGTCTCAAAATGTAAATGATTTTGATCATCATATGGGCCTGGGAGGGCTCTCAAATAAACTTAACAGGACCGTCCTTGACTTTGAGGGACTGGAGAGCATCCAATTTCAGAACATTAGTTTTGTTACGCCTATATTCACCCCTCAAAGTTAGAATCTTGCGTCCATTCCGTAGGTACTCCACTGCCGGCTCCTCCATGCTCAAGAACGTCCAGCCTTTTGTGGCCGGTTACCGATTCGGGTCTGTTGGTGTTGCCCACAATGGCAATTTGGTCAATTACCAATCCCTCCGTGCCATGCTTGAAGAAAATGGCTCAATTTTCAATACCAGTTCTGATACAGAGGTAGTCCTCCATTTAATAGCAATATCAAAAGCTAGACCATTCTTTTTGAGAATTGTTGAGGCTTGTGAGAAGCTAGAGGGGGCCTATTCTATGGTGTTTTTAACAGAAGATAAATTGGTTGCAGTTCGAGACCCTTTTGGGTTTCGCCCATTGGTAATGGGAAGAAGAAGCAATGGGGCTATAGTTTTTGCTTCTGAGACTTGTGCACTTGACCTAATTGAGGCCACTTATGAGAGAGAAGTATATCCTGGTGAAGTTTTAGTTGTAGACAAAGATGGAGTTCAATCGCTTTGTCTTATGCCACACCCTGAGCCCAAAGCTTGCATATTTGAGCACATATATTTTGCTCTCCCAACTTCCATTGTTTTTGGACGGTCAGTGTACGAATCCCGCAGGGCATTCGGTGAAATACTAGCCATGGAAGCCCCAGCCGATTGCGATGTAGTGATAGCGGTGCCTGATTCCGGGGTTGTGGCTGCACTTGGCTATGCCGCAAAAATTGGGGTGCCCTTTCAACAAGGGTTAATTAGGTCACACTATGTGGGAAGAACTTTCATTGAGCCATCGCAGAAAATTCGGGATTTCGGGGTTAAGCTCAAGCTTTCACCGGTGAGGGCTGTATTGGAAGGAAAAAGAGTCGTGGTTGTGGACGACTCGATTGTGAGAGGGACCACTTCTTCGAAGATCGTGAGGTTGTTAAAGGAGGCAGGGGCAAAAGAAGTTCACATGAGGATTGCTAGTCCACCGATCATAGGGTCATGTTATTACGGAGTGGACACACCTAGTTCAGAGGAGTTGATTTCAAATAGGATGAGTGTTGAGGAAATTAGAGAGTTTATTGGGTCGGATTCGCTTGCCTTTTTGCCATTTGATAGTTTGACGAAGATGTTGGGAAGTGATTCTAATAGCTTTTGTTATGCTTGCTTTTCTGGGAAGTATCCAGTTGAGCCGACAGGGAAAGTGAAACGTGTCGGCGATTTCGTGGATGATGGGTTGAATGGAAGTATAGGTTCAATTGATGGTGGTTGGATTCAAGGAACTAGAATGCAGGAGGGAAAGATAGGTACAGATCAGAAACTGGAGGAGGAAACTGTTTCACTGTAGTCACTATGTATATTGCTCACATTGCTTCCAATTCACTGTTTTAATTGCTTTTTGGGTGGTGGACACAAGAGGGAAGAAGAGATTCAAATCAGAAAGTGGAGAATGCTCCTCTACATTGTTTATGCTCCCTCCGTCTCAAAAAGTTGGTCCACTGCGAGAAGACGTGCAATTTTTGAATAAAGAAACAAAGTACTTCCGTCCATAAAAAATTTGTTGATACCGAATGAAAGAACTCAATGAGATTTTTATTTTGATACCAAATTGCACGGAACTTCCTCATTTTTTGACCCAATGATTTTAAAATTGCACGATCTCGTAATGGACCAACTTTTTGAGACGGAGGGACTACATTTTGGTCACAGTGATTCCAGCTAACTGTTTAGGTACTTTTTCTGGGGATGGAGACAGGAGAATTTAGGGGATTTCTGGCATTTGGCAGGTGACATTTTGGTGCAATTCTTTCGTGTGCTCTGTATCTAAAAACTTGCAGCAGGGGAAGCTTAAGACCTGTTTTACTAAGCTATTTTTTTACCTCATGTATTTTGATATTCGTTGGAGCTAATTTTTCTTCATATTGATAATGGGATATTGATTTCTCGAATTTTGCACACATTTACATTATACTATTTCCATCTGGTGAAATATGATGAAATTTGCCGGATTATTTTCTATCTTCTCTTTACTTATGAATCCCAGCTGGATTCGCCAGAATTCCTTTAGAAGTCTAGAAAACAAATTCTTCCTCTCTTTGGAACAAGACAGCTCCAGCCCCGCCTGTTGTGAAACCACCAGAGCCTGTAGGGCACCTAGAGAATCAACAGGTGATAATCTTCTCCCACAATCTAAGGCTGTGTACCAAGAAATTAAGACTCGGCATACAAATTCTACGGCAGTTTGCACACGAGTAGGGCTGCAAACGAGCTGATCCAAGTTTTACAGTGTTCAATTTTGTTTATTAAGTTTTTAACGGGCTCGAGCTCAGTGAAAATTTAACTAGCCGAGCTGGCCTAGGTTTGACTCAAGCTCGAGTTTATTCACGAGCCAACGAAAAAAAATTATATATATATGTATATGTCTATGTTTTATATCCATATATTTTACAGGAAAATAGTCTCAATTTCAAAATAATAATGAAATTTAATAAGTTTTTGAAAAGATGGTGTATTAAAATATCAAACTAAAATAAGAAGTTATATTATTTATTCCTCTAAAAAACAAACGAGCCTTATCAAGCCGAGTGGAGCCAAGCCATGTTCAGGATTGCTTGTTAAGGTTTTTAACGAACTTGAGCTCCAGCCGAGCCTCAATAAAAACTTAACGAATTAAGTTCGAACGAGCTCTTTTCGAGCCGAACTGAGCCGAGCTCACGAGCAGCTTGGTTTATTTGCAGCCCCTATACTCAAGTCTTAGTAACAAGGATCTTGCAAATTCGATGAAACAAGCACAAGGGTTAGGCTCAGTGATTTGGCATGCTTTCAGGTAAACCAAGACAGCTGAAAACGTTTGTGATCCTTTCTTAAAGGAGATCTAACAAAACCTCAGCAAACAGGTTCTGGGACAGCTAACCACAATTGACACCATCAAAAGAACTAAAGAACTGAACCGTCGGAACAGACGATAGCGAAATAGTACTTCACTTTACTTATACGAAACAACGGAAGAGTTTGAAGTTTAGTTCTCCAATTGTTGCAACAGAACATATCAAAATGAAACTTTCAATCCAAATTTATAGGGCTATAAATATAACTTGTCTACGACCTAAATAGAGTCGGAGATGGATAGGCAGAGCGAGGTTTAATCTGCAACTACCACACCTTCGCATTTTCAGTCTTGAGATACAAAACCAATGAACGAATGCATTACTTTCTACTTATAATAATAAGAACGGTAGGCCACGAACTAAATTGAGAAGCATCCAGCTTTTTCACCCCAGCCTATCTTACAGAGCCTACAACTGGTCTTGCTTTTGGGTTTTGTTGCCATTCTGCTGCTGCTGCTGCTGTTGAGTCTGTTGCTGCTGCTGCTGCTGTTGAGTCTGTTGCTGCTGCTGGCGTCTCTGGAACATTTGGGGGCTAATAGAAAGCTGCTGGAAATTGGTTGGATCGCCATTCATCTCCGCAGTAGCAATCTTCAATCTTTGAACCTCCGCAGTTAAAGCTTCATTAAGAGCTGTAACAAGCAACCAAATTTAAATATGCCACTCTCTTTAAGCTCCATTCGAGAATAGCAATGGATTTCCAATTAAGGAATTTGATTTGAATATTTGATAAGAATAGCTGAAATTTAGGTCTAATAAAGACATTATTATAATGAGTATGAGAGCTCAAAGTGTCACCAATTTTAAATAACGGTATTACAGTGACAGATCCTTCATGTCAAGAGTTGTACTACAATGATACTACCACTGAAAGACATCTCTTCTACTAATGTTCCATCTTTCATCAAGTATCACAGAGAGAGAGAGTGGGAGAGATTACACACTCATTCAACCTTGAATGAAAAAGGAGTCCGATATCTTTTTCTAACGAAGGAACGTCATTTTTCACAAGTTTCATTTTTATTCTCTTGAATAAAAATTGATACAAACCAAATATCCATGGCATGACTGATTTCCTTCAAAATGGTGAAAAAGATGAGTTATCCCTAGATACAACCACCTGCCTGATGACGTTAGAGATGAATTGAAACAGAAATCTACGAAATCCAAACAAAAGTCTTATATGGAAAACTCAATCATTTGACATATGTTTTTCTTTTCTCTTCTCTCAAGTCTTCTGCTTTGTATCGTTCCAATTTTATTGGACAAAAGTCTTCGGCTTTGTTTTTACTTATCCAAATTAAAAAAAAAAAAGTCTTCGGCTCTATTTGGAACTTAGAGAAAAGAAAAGAAAGGAAAGGAAAGTTAAAAAAATTTCCTCTCCATTATTTAGTTTGAGAGAAAAAAGAAGAGAAAATGAGTAAATAGAATATTAGAAAAAATAAAATTTTCTCCTTATTTTCCTCATATTTTTCTTCTTCTTTATTTTCCTTTCATTTCTCTCATTTTCTACGAGTTCCAAAGCAATTCAAATGAACATATAAAGAAAGAAAATCCAACCGCTACACACAATGATTCAACAATTTAACCACAGTATTATCTTCCGTGCATGAAATTGCCCCATTGACAAGACGGCCCCGTGACAAAAAGGTGGGACGATTCATAGCAAATACAAAAAAAAAAAATCAGCAAGAAATGTACCCCAAACAATGATAGTATAAATCTATTGTAAAGTTAACTGTAGGATACCATCGAAAATTCGGAGGAAAACATCCTGTGTTTTGCACAACCAATGAGAGTGAAAATCAAAGAAAATGATGGGAAAACCCACGTGATTTCTACCTCAATAGGGACCCATTTTTTCCTGATAAAAAGAAATTCAAATTTTTTTGGGAAGAGCAAAACCAACGGAGAAGCTACACTCATACAGGAGAGAGAACAATACTTGGTCACGTTGGGTTGGCACAAGACTTGAATTTTAAATAAGATACTGTGCTTCTCTGCAATATTTGGTTGTGATATACACATATGTAGCATGAATGTATGTTATATAAGAGGTATCATATGATTATACTAAATACTAGGTTTATTTCCATAAAAAAATCCTAAGATTTGCAAAGTTGGAGATTAAGGTTATAACCATAAAAGGAAAAAAGAAACAAAAAATTGGATAAACAAAGTGATTTAATTTTGTTAAGAATGTTATTTAGCATTGTGCCCTTTGCAGACAAATAAGCGAGACAGAGAAGAGGATGGTGAAGTTATTACGATCATTAATGGTAAAGGTAACAGAATTGACAGCGCACTTTAGTCCAAAACAACGTAGGGGAATGCATGTCTCCTAATGATAGGGAGGAAAATCGTACATGTGCCAAACCACGAGAGGGTAAATGGATTTTCCCCTAAATTCAAATGACAAGCAAAAAAGTAGAGTATCCTAGGCCTGCAATACTTCAAATAGCATAGAGAGAAGAAGAAAAACTTGATAACACGGTTTCTCTTCTTAGCCCCAGCTAATACAGTACACAAGAAAAACTACCAGAGATGCCTAATTTAGGAGATAGGCATTATATTAACACATAGAAATTGATTTTCCATCCATGCACACTAACATAAAAAGCAACAAGGAAATTCATAGAGGATCCAAAAAAAAATTGTGGAAATTATCAGTGCACCTATTAAGAAATATATTTACGCAGCAACTAACATATGAGCATTTAGCAATATATGCTTTCAGCTTGTGAAAAAGTTTTCAGTACTTTGTATATTTCAAAAGCAGTAAAACAATTAATTTTAGATCGTATTTGGAAAATTAGCCATACCATCTCGAAGCTGCGCCTGTTGTTCCATGGCTTGCAGTCGAAATTTCAACTCGTTGTTTTGGTTATTGAGTCCAGCAGAATCTCTCTATATGGCAGCATAAACAAGGCAACGGTAAGATCTTGCAAAACAAAAAGTTAGACCTGAAACAAATCCAAAACAGTCTAATCATTACCTGCAATAGGGTAAGCTGAGCTGACAATGTGGTTGCTTCCGTCTGTAAAGTTTGAACCTTGTGCTCCAGCTCTGCAATATACCGCAACTTTCGTTCTTTGGAGCGAGCAGCCGATTGACGATTTGCCAAAATCCTGAGTTGACCAAGACTAGATTAGGCAGTGTTTGTTTCACTAGAATTTAGATGGAATGGGATGACTATTCTCTTGGAATGCTGAGTCTGCCATTTGGTACGCTTAAAGTAAACAGAGCATACGTTACAAATAGGATCAATATTACACCAGTATAGGTGAATGTCCAATCGGTGCAATCCATAGGCAGGGGAAAGAATTACCCTTCCATTCCATCCAACCAAACACTACCTTATTGTATTAATAAATTCAATTAATCAAGTCAAGCGATACAGCTAAGGGTTCAAGAAGTCATTACCTTTTTGCCCGCTTGGGGTCACTTACTGCAATCTCAGCAAGTTTCTCATTGGCCATAATTTTCTTCAGTTCAGCCCCACTAAATTCACCGTTTCCAAATTCCAAGCTAAAGGTGTTCGAATTCTCATCATTTGAATTGCTGGGAGACAATTGCCCAGGGCGTAACCCAGGGGAAGGTGGCAATTTTGGAGACTCATCACCGAAATTAAGCTTCCCCATAAAGCTATCCATGGAAACACTTCTATAGTGTCTAGTGGTCGGAGTAATATCTCCCCCTGCGTTTCTTTTGTTCCCTTCTCTTTTCTCATTCGAAGAATTGATGCCTTGCCCATGCAAACCATTCCCACTTTCATTCACGCAGCTCGTTGCTTCATTATCACTGCTGTCGCCTCCATTTGTCTTTGTACCACTGGCTCTGCTATCCAAATCCTCACGATTCTCCATCGACTGCTTGTCATCAGTTCCAGAAGAGTTTAAAGTGTCAAGGTTGTCCAAATTCATGTAAGCCGAAAACAGATCATCCATAACTTCTCCTTCCGGTTTCCTCTCACCCATCCCTTCTACATTGCCTTCCCCACCTTTATCCCAACTTGTCTCACGTTTAACCAGCTGGATTGGCTTAGCCCCTGAATTGTCTCTAAATACAGACTGCTCAAAACCGCCAGGACCCTTTAATGGGACAAGAGGAGGCGAAGATTGCAACATAGTAGATAACCCAAATGGGATATCGCTATTAGATCGCCTATGTGCCTTGCGAGGAGGAAGACTCTCCCCTACCTTTGGAGAAGTACCCTTTGCAAAATTTGAGGGTGGCAACAACAAAGACTGCAAGTTTGTATCTCTATCCTCCATTGACACATCAATTGGGGACACAGGACCAGCATTCGACATAGACGGTGAGTCCCTATACGGCGAGGGGCTCAACGGAGGCAACGAATCAAAGGAGAAAAATGCGGGCTGCGATAAAGATCGCGAATGGGTGGGCCTCGGGGCGAAATTCTGAGAACCCATTTGTTGGTTCGCAGGCCGGGTTACAGGGATCTGCGAATAAGGTGATATCGGAGGGATTTGCGGATGGGATGGCGGTATGCCTACCCTCTTACTACTTCCATCACCATTAAAACTCTGCGAAAATTGCCTCATCGGAGCACGGATTTGCAAAGTATTGAACTGAGGTATGTCCAATTGGTTTAGGTTTGGTTGTATCGAAGATGAAGTCCCAAATGAAGATTGTAGCCTACGCATCATATCCATACGACCTTCCTCAGTTTCTCCCATTTTCTTAAAACCCACAAAACACCTACTTAGTATATATCTCTATTCTTGTAAGTATATATCTCTACAATGTCTCTTGAAAACACCTAAACAACCAGTCCAGTTCAGTCCAGTCCCAAATTAATCACAGTAGTGAACCGTAAACTCTTCAATTCAAGTTTAAACCCTAGATTCTGGAAATGAGATCACAAAGCAGCAAATAAAAACCAATCATTTACAAAACTAGAAAACAACTAATTCAATTTTTGGAGGGAAAAAAAAAACAAAAAAAAAAAAACCTTTGAGTCGAATGTATACCTTGTATACTGACCGGCCATTTTCGAGTGCGCAAGTTAGCAGCTGCTGGCCACATTTGGTGCAAGGTAGAAAGCTGGACTTTCTCTCTCTCTAAATCCAGACGAAGTGCGTAAGAGCAAAGGCGGAAACAACGACGAAGACGAAGAAGCCTTTCTCTCTCTATATCTCTATATTTTCTCTCTCTAAAAAGCTGCTTCTGTGAGTAACAAGCTTTCTCTCTCTATATCGATGATGACTACTACACGGATTTCATGACTACAACTACGCGTGAATTTAATGGGAATTTGCATTTGAGGTGGTGGAGTTTGCATTTGGGGCGAATTTCAATTTCATTCCGACCGCATTTGAGAAATCTTTCCCCCTCCATCACCGCAGATTATGCAGCAATAAAACCAAAAAAAATTGAATAAATTATTCTTTAATTGGACTGTCTTGAAAATACGCGGTCAAGTAGAGCGTGTAAACCACGCCACACATTGTTTTTAAATTATGCTTTCTTTCTTTTTTTATTTTATTTTTTTGGAAGTTTTATTAGTTATTCATAAGAAAAGCATAATTGGAGTTTATATAAATAAATAGTAGATGTTTAAGTAATGACTTGAATATTTTATGGTATGAATAAAGGAGCAGAATTTTCAAACAGTAAACTCTTTGCGAGCCAAAATGAATTTAAGAAAATATAAATGTAAATTATTTCCGATCGTTAAGAATCCTTGGTTGTAATCAGTGTTCTAAAAGAAGGTCTGAAGGGCCGAGTACTCGCCGACTAGCCCGACTAATTGTCTGACTAAGCACCGAGTAGCCTGACTAGGCGCAGAGTACTCGACCCTAAAAGCTAGAAGGTATCTGGTGGCCCTAGAAGCGTCTAGCAAGTTTTAGAACATTTGTTGTAATAAGTCTATATTCGCGTATTTTCAAATGTGTATTTCTAGATTCTCGCATAGGAATTTTGGAGATGGACAACATTTTAGTAATCCATCAATTCATGACCAAATTCTTACAAATGAATTTTCATTTTTTTTTATCACATTACTCTTTTTACACAGAAGGAAATTGTGACCAATACCCTGAAGGTAGGTGAAAAACTTATTCGTGTAGATTTAGGAAAAAATGGTAGGTATGAATTTTACAACCACTTATTTTAATTTTAACTAACCGCTACTGTAACTATAATTTTACAGTACCTTTTTCCTAGAGGTAGGATGTTAATAAAATTTAATGTTTTCGATATATTCCATGAGCTCGACCACAAGAGCGTTGCTCAATGACTATTTGGCCAGCTTTTCTATGTCAACTGTGATTCATAAGCTCGTCTTTTGAATATCGTGCACATGCATCTTTAACTTATGATAATATCGTTATTATTGTGCAAGAGCTATAGAAAATGAAGTAAGAGATGACATATAATTATCTGATAAACTTTCAATAAACCTTTCGTATCATTATAAAATGGAAAAATGAGAATTTTCATATTAATGGGTATTACTGTTTGACAAAACAATGAAATCAAATTACATGAAAATCCAACAAGTAGCATCAAAGCAATCGTTGCATAATAGTCTCATCACCAATAATGATAATAAATACATTATCTTCATCTTCCAATTGCAGTATCTTAGCCGTCGGTTATTCCATTTATCTTTCATCGGGCCGGGTTACATGAAGAATATTCATCTATGCAATCAATTCAAATGCTAGAGCCGCCCCACGATTATTGGTAGGCGGTAGCTGTAAAAATAACTCCTCCCTCTTATTTTTGGTAGGTAATTTCTCAAACTACATATATATTGCTTTAATTAACTTTATTATAACTACAAAATCCCCCAAGGATAAGAGCAAAGTTAATGCGACACATTTTAAGTAAGGCCATTATTGCAATTAAATGATTTAGGGAAACCTGACTACAAATAATGTTATTCCAAAAATGAATTATTTTGCCATTTCATTATTGTGTGGCTTTATTTATTGTGATTTAATTGTTAGCTTACCCTCAATGTGTGATGACTAGATTCCTCCTCATCACCTTTAATTTATTGATAATTCATTAATTCGAGGTTTTTATTTTTCTAAATTACATCCATTTTGCAAATATTCATAGGATGTGCAAATTAAAGGGTAGCGTTGAGTTAACTCACTCACGAATTACTGGTGAGATCAAAGAAAATAAGAAAGTCAATATATATATATATATAGGGAGCATTTCTAATGAGGGCTCCCTCATTTCGCTACAACGAGGGACTTAGCCTTTTTCCAACTTTCCGGATCAAATTTCGACGATCCGAACCGCTCAATATTTTTAAAATATGTTATCAAGGTCCAACGCAAGGATTCGTAAAAAAAAATACTCGGAATGGCTTGATCCGATCAATTTTTGATAAAAACGTTATATATAACTTTTTATCAAAAATTGATTGGATCAAGCCCTTCCGAGTATTTTTTTTTTTTTACGAATCCCTGCGGTAAACTTTATAAACATGTTTTAAACACATCTAACGGTTCGGATCGTTGAAATTCAATCCGGAAATAAAAGTCTCTCACCCTAGCAAAGTGAGGGAGCCCTCATTGGATCCTTGTTGTGTATATATATATATATATATATATATATATATATATATATATATAAGGGCGGTTCCGTGGACACAACGAATAACACAACATTTGACACAATTTTTTGTTTTTATTTTTTATTCTTTATGGAAGCATTAGATTTGATCATCTCCTAGCTATCTGACCATAAGAAATTTCTGATGAAAAAAAAGTAATTTATGATGTTATTGGAATGCGTTCAACAGCGACCGACATATTAAAAATGATTCACTTGAGATTTGCTATGAGATATGAGTTGAAATTTTTTGCAAATGTTCCTTCGGAATTAAATGGACCCATTTTCAAAATTGAAAAATTATTAGGGAATTGAATTTCACACCCCCATTTTAATATCTGCACCCATTTTTGTTTTTATTAGGATGAAATTATTGAAATACCCCTCCATTT
The DNA here is from genome assembly GCA_036023075.1 of Gaultheria prostrata. Classification (NCBI taxonomy): domain Eukaryota; kingdom Viridiplantae; phylum Streptophyta; class Magnoliopsida; order Ericales; family Ericaceae; genus Gaultheria; species Gaultheria prostrata. The sequence goes on along the minus strand of JAXBDA010000366.1, from coordinate 50,552 downwards.
CAATTCCCAATAACTCTAAAAGAATATACCCGACCATAATTTAACTTTTATGGTTCCGTAATTGGCACGTAATAACATAGTTGCAACATTAAAAGATCGAAATTTTCTTTTATTTCCTCTCATATCTTCCTGCCGTGTGGACATGAATGCTCATTGGGTTAATGTCAAAAGTTAAAAGCTAATGTACTATTTGCCTATTTCCATTACTAGAAAATAATAATAATGATAATAATAATAATAATAGTAATAGTGGTAGTAACAGTATAACAAAAATGATCTGATAAACGGGTGGGTGTTGTGCGTCCGGGTGTTGTGCACCATGTTATGCATAGCACGGCCGTCCGATCATGTTTTGGACGACTCAGATGTGTTTTGATTTTTTTTTTCCTGGTAAAAATTAATTAAAATTACTGAATACATCCAAACCATCCAAAATATGATCTGACAGCGGTGCTGTGCACAACACCCGGGCGCCCCTGATCCGATTTTGAAGGGCCAAAAGATAAAAAGAAGACAAGAAGGAGAAAACTTTGTAAAAGCAAAAGAATAGACTTTTGCAACTTCCCATGAGAAAAGTGTAATAAGACTAGTGACTTTTTCTATGTTGACATCCTTTTTATAAGTTCACATCAACTTTTAATTATACAAGGTTGAGCCTTTACGGATTAATTGATCTTTAACCTACCCTAAGCATTAATGCATGTTCTCCTCACCTTCCTTTAATTACTTTTTTTACCAATGGCCTGCAAAAAATTAATTAATACTTTATACGTAAGGGTACCCTAAGTTTACTTACATAACAATCCATCTTCAAGTGGCATGTGACCATATCTAATTCTTATCTTCTTTTCAAAGAGATGTATATAAATGTGAACCCGCTTATAAATAAAAATTGCAAAAGATAGTCAAGTGTGGGATAAATGAACCGAGCAACTCAAGTTTTGAACATTTTTTGAAGCTCGTTATATTTTCAAATCAAACTTGAATTTGGCAAGCTACTATTCAGCTCGTTCGGCTTATAATGAAGTATAACATATTCAAACTACTCGAGATCGGCTAGTACTATTTGCCTCGCGTAAAACACGTTCGACAAATTTTTTTAAAGCTCGTTAAGTTTTCAACCCAAACTTGAATAATGAACTATTCGACTCATTCTGTAACGCCCTCAATTTTCTGGACATGCAATATACATGATAAATCCACGTGATTGGTCAAAGTCCACGGTCAAAGTTTGATAAGTTCGTCCAAGTCAAAATAATTACATGATAAGTCAAACGGGTACCCATACCCATGAAAGAAGTACATAAGTTCGAGTGTTAATACAAATCCGAGTCAAATGAACAAATCAATTAGAGTTACAAGATCATCTCATTTCAAAAATATAAGTTCTAAAGATGATGCCATAACTCTCCATGCTAACTTTCAAAAATATAAATGCATGCACACACGTCACGCACTCCAAGTCATGCTCCGTGCTGTGTACCTGAAATGATTAGGGTGAGCTCACTAGCCCAGTAGGAAAAAGTCTACCAAGACTAAACATAATGAAATACAAGTGTGTGATGAAGGGTGAGAGGGTGAAATAACACAACAATGCTCAATGTCCCAGAAGAAGCAAACCAATCGAGTCCAAACTCACGAATTTCTAGGGTTAAGGGGTTTTCGTCAAGAGTGTCCAATACGTGCCCACGCATACCCCACCTTTCGTTCGTGTCTAACTTGTCATACTATTATGTCATGTGTCCATTTAATCAGTTCTTAAAGAAATTCCTCGCGACACGTCCATAGGACGGCCCGAGTATCAATTCCGGGCTACCATATAGGCCCCGTATCCCTCGCGACACGCCCATAGGGCGGCCTGAGTATCAATTCCGGGCTACCATATAGGTCTCGTATCCCTCGCGACACGCCCATAGGGCGGCCCGAGTATCATCTTCCCCTTGGCCAAGGCATAACCCTCGCGAACGTCTATAGGACGGACCGAGTATCAAACCTAGTGACACGTCGCAAAGACGGCCCTAGTATCAACAATTTCATGTTCTCACTTTCAATATCTTTAAGTACATTAACCACGTGTTCATGTCATCGTGTTACCCACGCCCCGCGATGTTAGTTCAACCCACAATACTCGTCAAATTCGATCAAATAGACACCCATAGCATAAAACACAAGGTTAATCAATCATAGGAACTCAACAAATCCATAATCATATAAATGATTATGTCCGGAACAAGTATCGGAACAAGAAACGAGGTTCGGAGGATGGTTATACCAAGCAAATGCCCGAAGGAATCAAAAGGAATCACAAAAGCATGATTCTGGCCAAATTGACCAGTTGTATCGATACACTTGGTCCAAATTCTGGGCAGACGATTCTATATCGATACAAAGTCCCTTTGTATCGATACAAACGATCCTGTATCGATACAAAACCCCTTTGTATCGATACAGACTGGTTACGAGCAGATTTTTGACAGCTTTCCATGGTGCTTTCGTGGGAGTTCAAAACAACACAACCCAAGTAAATTTCCAACACAAAGGGCAACATTAGGACTATTTAACAACAAGTTCATGAGGAATTTCATTCACGAGCAAGATCAAACACAAACCCCAACCAAAATGAGTAGAAATGGGTTTTCAAGCAAAATCAAAGGGGTAGATCAAATGAGAGTAATCTCCACACACAAGCACTTGAAAATACTTAGTAATGATAGAAATTTCCCTACTTGTAGCGGGATTTAGCTCCAAGTGATAGATCTTGAAAACCCTAGCTTTTCTCCAAAGCTCCACCCGAAACTCCACTTCTCGGGGTGAAATGAGCAACACCCAAGCTTCCAAACGCGTGTAGGAGTCAAGTTTGATCAAGGATTTTGAAGGAATTTGAGAGTTTTGTGTGTAATTTGGAGTGAGGTGGAAGAAAATGGAGGAAAGGAGTGAGAAAGAGAGGGCCGGCTGATTGAGAGGGGAGGGGAAAGTGTTTTTCTCTCTCCTCTCACACGCCAATTATACAAAAGTTTAGATAATTGCACCCCTAGTCCTTGTATTAACTTATGTACTTCTATATGCCCCCAAATTCATTAATCACCTTTAATAAATCCCCAATCTAACCCTTTAAACAAATCCTCACATTTCTTCAATTTTATTTTTGGAAAAATATTTAAAATTACGGGTCTTTACACATTCGCTTTATTTATCATACCTACCCAAGGATAAGAATTTGTGTACATAAGTAGATTAATCGTATTTGTGTACACCTAATTGTTTTGCTATGTAGAATATTGGTACTATAGTAACACCAAATGTTAACTTTATGATCAACCTTTGAACAAATAAATATAATATGAATAATTATAAACTACATACATACTACGAGTCCAAATTTGTTCACCTCACCTAATGAGAGTGAACAAAACCATCACCATGATTGGTTGAAATGGTGTGGGGTCCACCACAAATGGTGTGGATCCCACCTCAAAGTGATATCATGCTTACCAAAAAGTGTATTGATTCAGTGAACCCCACACTATTTCTACCAATGATGGTGAGGGTTTTGTTCACCCTCATTTGGTGAGGGTGAACAAATTTGCACTCACATACTCTCTTGGATAGGCTTTGTCACAAGAACTTAATCCGTACTCCTAGAGCAATGCTCCTCCTCTCACATAAATGTGTAGCGAAGTGAAAAGAAGAGTAATATTACTCCTCGAGCAAAGAATAATTTTCCGTTTGCCACCCACATGGTGCATGTCATGTCTTTTCTGCGGATTTAACATATTATATTTTTTTTATTGAAGTTATTGCCTTTTGTCCAAAGAATTGATATTTAATTTATATTTTCATACAAATATTCCTTTGAGCTGGTCTAAGTTAATGACCAAGTTCTAAAATCCTTATATATACACCAATTTTCAATACAATAAGACAATGATGATCCTCCATCATCAAATCCTTCAATTTTTTTAATTCCTACATTGACCCTGTTTATTTTTCTGGTTTCTCTTGAATTGATGTGGCAGATTCCCCTTAATTGTCATTTGTCAACCAAAGAACCATCTTTTCTTTAGTATCCGTTAATGTGATTTGGTCCAAAGACATGCATTAATCTATAGTACTGGACAATTAACAAATTTCTTGTCCATCTTACCAGAATTGTCTTGGGAATATTAGGCATTTAGCACATGTTAATCCCACCTAACTTGTTGATTAAAGGTACCTTATGCTAGATTAACAAATTTTTTTTTTTTGGGTCATTTGAAGGGGAAAAAAAATATTTGGTTAAGAAAGAAGGGGAGGGAGTGTCGGAGTGAGGCCAGTGGAAGCAAGGCCAGGAGGCCCAGTTTCCCACTAATTTTTTGGTCTAGTGTTTTCTTTAATTTAATTTTTCATCTAAATTTTTGAAATTAATCATTGGTCTCAAAAAGTATGAAAATGTGGACCTAAGTTGAATTTTTTTTATATAAATAGAAAAAAAAATATAATATGTTTGGTATTTTTTCATCTTTAGCAAACATTTTTTTTCTTTTGATAATAATCTACTTTAGACTACTTTCGTTGAGACGGATGATTAATCAAAAAATATATATTTAACATGTAACTAAACAAAAAATTCCAAAAAGAACGAACAAAAATACCAAAAATTTGTCTTAACCCTAATGGTAAAAGTCAATTTGTTTCCAGTAAAAATACCATGCATGTAGTCCATTTAGTTAATTAGCAGAAATGATTTGTCTTTAACAGTGGTAAAACAAGTGAAGAGCAGAATATCGAAAATATTGTTTAGTCAATAACGAAAACTTACAGGACATGGTGTTGAGATACCTACTTTCCAAATTTTGAATGTAAACTTACAGGACATGGTGTGAATGTAAATTGACTCAATTCAAAGTCGTGTCTTTTGTGTGACACCTATTCGTGGTGGATGGATGTGCCTTTGATGAACAAAGGTGCCCCTATATTTCTGGTGACTATTCGTAGAGTCTATATGGCATGCTTCATTCATTTTCAGTAGTAGATTTTTTCATACTTTTTGTTGAGTCAGTCTTTTCATACGAGAGAAAACAAACTCTCTAACTATAGTGCTGCATTGTGGGGATTCCAATCAAATAGTGTCGGGAAACAAGCCTCCGATGCAAATCGTAAGCACCAGACTAGGAGCGAAATCTATTTTACAAATATAGAGTGCCCGCCTGCAGTGACTTAACTTTTGTGCAAAAGCGATGTTCTACTTTTCTAACAAGACATTTTTCATTCGACAGTGAAATCCCATATCTCCATCAGAAAGTCTAGGTACCCAGAAAGGGTACCCAAAATTTACACAGAATGTATAAATCAATGACCCAGATTTACTCCAAGTGAATCTGGGTCATTGATTTTCAAATTCTGGATATATTTTCTGTGTATGTAGCGGTGTTGTCCATTCGCGTACAATTATTCGACTGCAGTTGAAATTGTACGGGAATAAGAGAACGGAGGGATTTCCGTAGAGGTGATTTAAAAACCAAATGGGACTCCTCCTCCATTATTTTTTAAAAATGATTCGAACTATTCATCTCGTAGCTCTCGCAGAGGACAATAAGCTTGTGCATGGGTTAAGTTCAACATTATATTTATACATGCACCAATCCATATCCGGCCCAAATGTCATGTCCTAGAAATTTGCTCCCTACGACGATTACGTAAACAACGATCAAGGATCAGTATTGAAAATCCGGAATAAGGGCAAAATTAAGAATCCTCAAAATGTATGAACCCTTTTAGGGGTACGATACTCTTGTGTATTCTAAATGTGCAATACTTGTGTGAGACTATTTCCTGGTCCCACACAATTGTTCTGAGGCGTTCAATTTGTTAAAAATATTTTTGGAAGGGTCGATTACGGGCCAAAAAAAAAATGGATCAAACACTTATTGATATTCGGCTGAACTAATTTTTTGCAAAGCGACCCTCATAAAATATTCTAAAAAAATTGACAAGCTCAAAATATTTGTGTTTGACCTCAAAATGAATCCCATATAAGTATTGTACATTTGATATACATAGAAATGATGTACCCATTGCATTTTCCAAAATGTATGCAGGGGTAGGGTATCGAGGGGAGCTTACCTCTACAAACACGACAAAATGACACTCTACAATACATGTTAAACAAAAAAAGGGTAACGATATGGGTACGGACTCATGTGGTACAAAAATTGTACAAAGTGGACCGTGGGGCTCACTTTTGGCTCACACACGAGTAATTTTAACTGTTCAATAATTTTAAAATAATTTTTTGAATGTTCCTACAAAAAATCAACTCCACTGGATATGCGTAAGTGATTGATCTAAAGTTCAAGTTTTTTCATTTAGAATACATGATCCTAACTTCTGAATAAAAAAACGAAATATTGGATGACTCACTTACGCATATCCAATTAAGTTAATTTTTGCAAGCGTACTCAAAAAATTACTTAAAATTATATGAACAATTTGAATTATTCATGTAGGATCTAAAAGTGAGCTCCATAAGCGCTTGGGTACCCGTTACACTGTACAGAAAAAAATGATATACTCTACAGTCAATTCTACTGCTGTTCAGAACTTGACTTTGTAATCCCCGCAGTTCCCGCTGATGACATCATCAAAGTTGACTTTTACTTTAACTCATGGGCCATATATTGAACACGTGGCTCATTCCTCGTTCTTCAGCAATAAAGACCATCTTCACCCAGGTCCACAAAAATTAGATAAATATGCCCATTTTGCCTTTCATTGGGCCAAAGGAAAACGACCCGGTTTGGATGATGTTACACTTTATAGTATTTTTTTTTTGTCATTTGTAATTTCTAATCTAATAAATGGAGAGAAAGGAATGAGACTCGATCCTGAGATGTAGTGTGGGGCATTCAATAGCTCTACGGCATGAGCTAGCCACCACTTGCACACTTTATAGTATTAGATAGAGGTGGCAAATGAACGGGTTTGGGTAGGTTGAAACGGATCATGAGTTGAATATGGGTGGGTTAAATATGGGTTACTACTAGACGGGTTGAATACGGGTTGGGTCGAATATGGGTCTACTTAGACCCAACCCAACCCATTTATGTTTGGTTTTGCTAATTTAACCCAATTTGATGATATTCAATTGGAATTCATTCTAAAAAATTAAAAGTCAGGGGTTCTACATAACCGCATATACATATTCACCAGATTGGATTTGGATATAGTCCGAATTGAAATTTACTCTTTTTTTTATGGAAAAAACAAAACATATCACTAGTCGACTGTTATGAAAAACAAAACAAATTCGATTCTCCAATTCACACATTCACTTTTCACTTCACTGTTATGAAAATCATGTATTCCAATTAACCATATTATAATCACATGTATAATTGTAGTCTATTGATCTATATATATATATATGAGCAATTTTTCATTGCCGGACGGGTATCGCGTGTACCCCTCGGCGCACCTAGGCCGTCTATTTTAGCTTTGGGCGGTCCGGATTTGGAGAGAGAAAGATGAGAGAAAGTGAGGAGACTCAGTGTTTTAATCTTGACCGTTCAATACACTTTTGTACAATCCGGATGCAACGTTCGGGTACCACGTGGTACACATTAGGTACCCAAAAAAATTTCTAGAGAGAGAGAAATGCACACTGGGATTTCAATTTCCAAACCTTCTGGGCCGAAGAAGAACTACAGGCCATCTATTGACACTCTGCTTTGTCCATTTGTGAATTGAGATGTACTCCCTCCGTCTCAAATTGATAGTCCACTACGAAACTACGTGCAATTTTTAAACTAAAAAATAATGTATTTATCGAAATAATTTTTGAATTTTTTTATACCGTATAAAAATTCTCAATGAAATCTATCAAACAAGATCCATAATGCATATTTTTTGAGGTTCACATTAAAATATATAAGTCGTTGAAAATGGCGCGCAATCCCAAAATGGACTATCATTTTGGAACGAATGGAGTATATTTTGTGTAGAGAGAGAAAGACATATTTGGTCCATTCGTATACTGATTTGTCCATTGAGTTTTGTCGTGAATCGCGGGTTTGTTCGTTGAAGAGAATTGTGAGTAGGAATCGTTGCACTGAGTGGAAGCATTGAATATTAACCCATGTTCAACCCATTACCCACTCATCTAAAATCATATATCAATGGGTTTAAATGGGTGATCCAATTACAACTCATATTTAAATATGGGTGAATTTGGGTAGGTTATAAATGAGCGGAATTAGGTGGGTCCATACCTAATACTATTAGGTATGGCAATTTCTTCCGAATCGATAGTTAAATGAGTCAAATAGAATCATTCGGGACGGTTATTAACCGATTTTTAACCGCGGTCGTGGTTATAGTTTTAAATTTGAAAAAATCGTCCGGTTCAATTTTGGTGTCGATTTTATATGATTGCCGCACCGAAATCGAACCGCTATATAATTATGAAAATATCCTAATATATATGTTTGTATATATTGTACAGCGGTTAAGGGTTTGTGCCTCAGCCTCACTTCCTCTCATCCTTTGCGCCTCTCTCTTTCTCTCTCACTCTCTCGCTTATCAAATTATAATCAAACGAACAAAGATTTTGTGCAAGATGCGCAATATTCTTGTAAATTGCACATATCATTTACTTGTTCTTCAATTTTTTCAATCCTTTTCGTCCAGTTGATTTAGGTTGGGTAATTCAAAATGTCGACGACCCATCGACCTTTAAAGCTAGTGGGTTGGTTGATTTTGTGATGGTTTTGACTCACCAGGTTAGACAGGTTGAGTGGGTTGAAAAAACATGAACTAATTGAGTATTTTTAGAAAAAATTAAGTCCGATAGTACGCATCTTAGCATCTTTTCTATGTATGTAGATATAGCAGGTTGAGTTGGGCTGGGTTAAGAGTGGGTAAAAGATATTTTACAATTTACACACATCTAAACCGCCCTCTTATAATTCGTGTTTTATCCGTCCAACCCAACCCATCCCATTCATGATCTCAACCCATGATTTCCAGTGCGGGGTGGGTGGGTGGGTGGGTTTGGCGGGTAGGCAGATTTTTTGAACACCCTTAAATTTGAATATAACGGTTATTTGTATTTTGTAACATCCTCTCATATAAGGTGAGTTCAGGTCTCACTCCATATGAAAGGGGCATTAAAAATAACCGTGTTGAAAAGTTTCTCCTACTGCAGGATAATATTGTAGATTTGGTTAAAATTTGTTTGCAAATCACTTGACAATTACTCATAAGCGTTTATTGATAGTCTTATATTGTTGTGCAAACGTTTACAACTTTCTTCACTTTATGCAGAAAATGAGGAAACTTTTGTTTCATAATCAATGGTGGTTTTTTCTTGAGGCAAAATTATCAATGGTAGTGAAAGTGCCATATTTACCATCATTTTTTTTTAATAACCGGACATCCGGACTAGTTTGCGTGCATCTCGACTAATTTCTTACAGGACATAAACCTCAGTGGCCCAAAGGTTTGGGATAGTTGCCCTTCTTAAGATTCGAACATGCGACCTCCTTATTAAGCACTTATTGCTTTCTTATGCCCACTTTAGAATTATGTACCATCATTTTGTTATCAATAGCTGTAAAACAGCCACATCAAACGTATGAGATGAACATATCCTTTAAAAACATATACTGTATCAACATATATAGGAGTAGCAAGTGGTGGCTAGCTCATGCGGTAGAGTTCTTGGATGCCCTACACTGCATCTCGAGATCGAATCTCATTCTCCCCTCCTCCATGTAATAGATTATGAATGATGAATGACAAAAAAAAAAAAAAACATATATATGAGTAGATAATCTGTAACACTTTCACTAAAACTAAACATATAAAGATTTGTCAAGGAAATGAACAAGAAATTAATTGGTTTTGACAGCAAACGGGGTGAGTGTTGTGCACCTAGGTGCTATGCACCCCTCGACCGTCCGATTGTGTTTTGGACGGTCCGGATGTATTTTGATTTTTTACCGGTAAACATAAATCAAAATTAAATTAAAATTGCCAAATGTATCCAAACCGTCCAAAATATGATCGGACGGCCGAAAGGTGCACAGCACGGTGCATAGCACCCGGGTGCACAGTTCAAAGTAGTTAAGTAGATCAAACAACCCAATTTGCGTGACAAAACGCCCAAGATATGCATATCAAGCTCAAGCCTTTTCATAGAAAAGAAAATAACAAAAAGGATAGAAAACAATACGATCCTTCGTTTTTTGTTTATTTGTTACATAGCAATGCTACTGACGAATATGTGTCCGAAAAACTTTCGATGAATGTGGACTCCACAAAATTAATGTGAGACTCATATACACATCCGATTAGTCATTATCATGGCATGCTTAGAATTTTGGGATTACAATTTTCGGCAATTTTGTGCTTACAATTTTGGGATTTGTGTATACTTATTACCAATCATTTTTCCTTGGTACCATTGTACAATTTTCCGTTGTAAGCTATTTAATTTGTAGTGTGAATGTAAATTGACTCAATTCAAAGTCGTGTCTTTTGCGTGACACCTATTCGTGGTGGATGGATGTGCCTTTGATGAACAAAGGTGCCCCTATATTTCTGGCGACTATTCGTAGAGTCTATATGGCATGCTTCATTCATTTTCAGTAGTAGATTTTTTCGTACTTTTTGTTGAGTCAGTCTTTTCATACGAGAGAAAACAAACTCTCTAACTATAGTGCTGCATTGTGGGAATTCCAATCAAGTAGTGTCGGGAAACAAGCCTCCGATGCAAATCGTAAGCACCAGACCAGGAGCGAAATCTATTTTACAAATATAGAGTGCCCGCCTGCAGTGACTTAACTTTTGTGCAAAAGCGATGTTCTACTTTTCTAACAAGACATTTTTCATACGACAGTTAAATCCCATATCTCCATCAGAAAGTCTAGGTACCCAAAAAAGGTACCCAGAATTTACATAGAATGTATAAATCAATGGCCCAGATTTACTCCTAGTGAATCTGGACCATTGATTTTCAAATTCTGAGTAAATTTTATGTGTATGTAACGGTGCTGTCCATTTCGATTGCAGTTGAAATTGTACGGGAATAGGAGAACGGAGGGATTTCCGTAGAGGTGATTTAAAAGCCAAATGGGACTCCTCCATCCAGCCAACCAGACAGCAATATGATTATATTCCAACATTCGACATCAAACCTAGAAACCTAAGTGGCTGAGAAAGCCAAAAACACAAGTTTTATACACCCAAAAACCAATTCCCACCGAGTTACTTGATGGTGATGTATCGATTTGTACCGTGTTTGGCCCAATAATTCTTTATATCCAGTGGAACGGACAAATCATGTCCCTCTCCCGCCAGCCGAGTAAGCAATCTTGCAAAAACACTTCCGCTCATCTTTCGGCCACCCATTCGCGCATGCCTCTTATTTGGCCTCTGGGGCAGCGGATATACAGACAAGGTGGTGGTGCAACAAGCGGACTGCCAACCACCATTCCCCCACTTGTAGCACTGCCGTAGCAATCCAGTGCAAGAGCAAACCGGTGGTGGCATAGAATAATCATCGAAATCGATCTGGTCAATCAAGTCATGATCCTGAGCATCCCATTCTGCTTTTGAACCATCGGTAGTGACCTGTCTATTCAAATCCTCACCCACTTTCTTTCCCTTTTTCGGCGACTTTGTTGATACCTTTTTTTTTTTCAATTTTGAAGACCAAGAAGGAACCATAATTATATTGATATCAAGAACAAAAAACCAAAGGATAGAATAGCGACACAATAAAACAAAAACAAACACTTTTATCTTAAAATCTTGATGTGATACCTTATTCGGAACGGCTTTATTACCCTTTCCTCGTTTAGCATGGCAAGGCTTGACACCTTCTTCGGATTTTGGGAAGGAGTCGTTTATTTGGGCTTCCCTTCCGTTGAAAGCAGTTTCAGAAGCAACGGAAGGATGGTTGGTTTGGTGGTGGGAGCGCTTTGTTCCGCGTTGGATTCCGTATCCTAATATACCGTTCACGGAGTTTTCGTGAAATCGAAGGGCCGCGATCGCACTGTCTCGTTCTCTGAATGCGGTATCGCGAGCTACCATTGCTTCGTCTCGCTGTTTGATTGCCTCATTTCGCTCCTGTAGGGCTGCATTCTTTTCGGTCACTGCCTTATTTAGTTCTTCAATAGCAGCATCCCTCTCGGCAATTATATGCATCATGATCTTCTTATTATTCATGAAGGCAGCGTTCGCATCCTTCATTTGGTATTGAGGCATCATATTCCACTGCAATAATGAAAAGAAGGGCAGACAAAAGTTCTTAAATATCTACAAAGAGGAAACTATAATTGTCTACTAATTTACTCTTTACCCGATTCCCTTCTTCTCATATCTATTATGGAGTACATTTATTAGCACGACTATCTGCCAAAAGAAAATGTAGAGCTTTCTCACTACCTTTTTTCAGAGCCACACTCGGTTTTCGGTTTGGTTATGTGAATTTACATCATTATCCTTTTAAGTTTTCTCACTACCTTATTTCAGAGCCACACTCCTTTTTCCGTTTGGTTATGTGAATTTACATCATTATCCTTTCATTTGTTCAACTTTTGCAAAATGAAAGGCTAATGCTGTGAATTCCCATATAAAGCGATGAAGTATGGTAAAAATAGGGGGGCAAAATTCCATTCCCATTTCCCAAAGAAAATTGGATATTGTAATTACCGGAGTGTGCACCCCTTTGTAGTAATCCATCCTATGACTCCCATGGTCACGCTGTCCCCCATTGTCATCCATCTAAGAAGTGATTACTTTGAAAATGCAGCTCAATTTTCAGATTATCTCGCCTATCAACTCGTAATCAGCTGAAGAATTTCCCTGAACCTCGCATGAGAGAAGCAGAAATCAAGTCAACCAATGACAGTAAATGCTGCAAACAACTGTTCTACTGATTCGAGGAATGGAGACGCGGATCCATAAGGAGAGAGCAACTATTGATCAAAAGATCAAGCTACAAATCATCAAGACATGGAATGTTTATTTGCCTCAAGGAATCCTGTTTCAACCACCACTTTGACCTGTTCCACCATTGGATATGATCTGTTCCATTAGAACAAAAGTCCATAATCTCATATAGCCCTTTCAATGGCAATAGAAAGACTTCAAGATCCCCATTATGTAAAGTTAAACAAAGCAACAAAGTACCTACATAAAAGACATCTAGCCACCTTGCATTGTGATACAACTTTTTTCCTATCCAAGTACAATCCAAGTTCACTTAGATTAGAATCTGGCCATTACTTGGATTAGAATTAGGCATAAACTTAAATATACACTCCACAAAATAGAAATACAGTCAACAATTTATTCTACTTGTACGGTAACAAGTTATGCAGCTTGGTTCAAAGAAGAGGCAAAACCAAAAGGGCATGATTAAAAGGACCATGTGTGCTTGCTGATTTTCCACCTAGATTGCGGAGCATATATAACACTGATCACCCACTGACGTAGCCCATTTAGACAACAGGAAAAATACTTAGAACTTAGAAGAATGCAACCATTGACGCTAGGATGAAGTTCCAACAGTCAAAAGTGCACCAAACGTCCGTTTATTAGGTCAAAACTGAGCAACAAACTTATCAAAAGCTAACATGCAACAGTCGTAAGAACATGAATATTGGGCATGACAACAGTAGAAGTTGCAATAAATAGTAAATCAATGAGTCCCCAACTTCAAAATATAACTTATGCTCGACATGAAGCATCAAGTTTTTGTAAAATTTTGAAGTCATCATAAAATCATGCCTATTCTCCCTCTCCCTTGACTGAAACTCTAACCAAACCAAACTAACTCCGAGCACCAATCAATTGGGGGTTGGGGCTCAATCATAATATCTCAATTTAAAAAGCTATTACTATCTTATCCACTTGTTTCTTGGTCACAAATCCTAAACCCAGCTCTTTCCTTTCGATGCCTCACTCTCTCCCTCTCACCCTTACCATCTCCTCTCTTTCGTCTCCGCTGTCACCTTTGTCCTAGTCCTAGTAGCACCTACTATCTTAAATATCCATTAACACATGCTCCCTAAAATCTCTCGAAAGTTGTGGTTCCACCCACCCTCATCGCTCTAAACCACAAATGTCAGGCTATCAGCTGATCTTGGTGCCAACCTACGGAGCTAACCCACGTTCCATGGCACTTAGTACTCCTAGTATCGAAAGAGAATAAAAGTTGAGGTCCCACCCACCCTTTTTGATCTAAACCGTAAATATACCACCTATTTTCTTGGTGCCACCTTCCGAGCTCACCAACATTGCATGAAACTCGTTGCTACTACTACTATCAGGTGCCTACATCCGAGAGCAACAACTGCCTCTGCAATAAAACTAAATAAGCAACAAATGCTCTAAGGGACTCAGGTTCAACAACATATAAACTATGCTCAACCCAAACTAGTTTTCTATGTCAAAACAACCTCGTTTCCTTAGCAGTCACCTCAAAAATTTGTGCATGGTCCTAATCCATACAAGGGTGAACAACTAAACATATAACCTACTAGGCCGTGGATAATATGTACTAGTATATAATGCTAAACAACTAGAATTTTAATACACATATCATGTTCACGGATATCAAAACTCTTTTTTTGGACATTGATGCACCTTTTACACATTATGCATTTTCAAAAATGTAATGAGGAAGCAGACAGCAATTTGGGCAAAAAAACACATCTATACAATTCTCTCAGCAAAAAGTACAATATTAAACTCAATACGGATTCAATAGCATCAGCCAAAAGCAGAAAACTTCAAAGTCAGTAGGTTGAGTATGTGAATGGAACTAGGGTTTCGGGCCGATTAAGCTTCAGAATTGAGGCGAATAAAGCACTCGTGTGCAAAGATGGAAACTTTTGTAGGTAATTTTCATGATTAAGCGCGGGGAAAAGGCGTTCGGGACACGATTAGAAATCGAGTAAGAGAAGGGGATGATCGAGGAGAGAAAGGGTTTAGAGAGAAACTCACAGAGAGAGAGGAGAGAGAGAAATTTGAAGAATCTGCGTTGGACTAGAAGAGTAGAAACGCATCGCCGTTTTACTTTGCAATTACCAGTTCCATAGCTAGATGCGCGCACACAGAGAGAGAGAGAGAGAGAGAGAGAGAGTGTGTGTGTTTTTTTGGAATCCGCGAAGAAGTATTTTGTTTGGGTCCTGGTTCTATAATTAAGGATCGTGGTTCGAATTGAATCGGACTGTTAACTTATATATATATACTCGCTCAGTGCTAAATTTCTTGTTCACCTGTACTATTCCGGTGTTTCAAAAAATTATTTATATTTCAAATGTACAAAGTTATTTTTTTATATTTTATTTTTTTGGTAATGAATGTACAAAGTTATGTACTCCCTCATCCCATTTTATAGTCTTAGCTGATATTTTTTGTCGTCCCAAAAATATTGCCTCACTTCAAAAGTAAATGGGTAATTGTTAAGAAATTTCCTCTTTTACCCGTATATTTTGAAATTAAAAATAATAAAAAATAAGAAAGTGTAATGATTGAAAGAGAAAATGAGAAAAACATATTTTCAAAAGTACAATAACTATAACCCTTTATTAAATTGGAATCCCCAAAAGGGACTATAAAATGGGGACGCAAGGAATATATTTAATATGAATCTCGTTTGATAGTTCTCGTTGAGTTCTATTAAACAAAAGTTTCAAATTTTTTTTTTTTAAAACATTATAATATAAGTAATGGAAAATTTGTACACATGCATGTAAATTAACAAGAAATTCGGAACAGAGGAAGTAATCGAAAACTATGTCAGTAAAATATGTTGCTGCTTATTTATAATTTCCTATTGTCGTTCATGATTTAGTGATTTTGTTAGGCTTCGTTTAGCTGGCGGATATGATTTTGGGTGGATTTGTAATGAGGGTGGATATGTAAGGAGGGCGGGCCCACCTCCTAAGAAGGGTGGATTTGTAATGAGGTGTTTGGATGATTTTTTGAGAAGGGGGATTGGGTGGGTGGATAAGAGGGCAAATGACTAAATTACCCCTAGTTTATTAATTTTTATTATAATTAGAATAAATACATAAAAGAAATTAGATGTTTGATTTTTTTTGCACAACAAGATTAAAAATATATTTTGTAAAAAAAATATTTGGTGGTAAAAAACTGTGACATAAAAAATAGGAAGGTATAAAACTAAAAAGATATCCCAATATGGGTAGCTTTCTTGATTTCGAAAAGTATAGGGGCTAAAAGCGAAATGTTTTGTTCCATTTATATGGTCTGTGATTCAAAAGAATAATCGAGAAGCTTTGGGTTTTTTCTTTTCTTTTGATTGAGAGAACTGGTTCATCTTCTTCTTCTTCTTCAAAGAAAGTTGAAAAATTATCGAGAAGCTCTCCTTCATCTACTCCAGCGAAACCCAATCCAAAACCCCTCCGATCACGAGGTTCAGTCCGGCCAACGAGGTTCTGTTCTCTGCGTGCATCTCGTCGGAACTCACCGGAACAGGCGGTAACTCGCCGACGAGGTTCTGTCTTCATCTTCCCTTCATTTTTTCTTCCGTTTTACTGGAGAAGGGGGTGGATTTGGAGGGGCAAAATCGTCCCAATCCCCCCGGATTAGCTAACGACGGGGGTAAGCAAGGCTTAACAAATCCACCCGCGGGTGGACTTGTAGTCCCAACAGTAAGAGCATCTCCAACCATGGGGTTTTCCTTCAAAATGAAAAACGGAAGTGATATATCAAGGAGAGATTTTGTAATTTATGTCTTCTTTTGTTCAAAAGGTCATACTTTTTTTAGGGACCCATCCTCCTTTTTGGAGAATTGGTTCTTCAAATTTGAAGAACCAAAATAATTTGAAGAATGGATGTGACAAAAAGGAGGATGGACCCCTCTAAACAGTACAACTTTTTGAGGAAAAGTGGGTATAAGTTACAAAATCTCCCCTTGATATGTCACTTCCATTCTTCATTTTGAAATTTTGAAGAGTGATAGGAGATGCTCTAAGGCCCTGTTTGGCTGGAGGGTATGTGCCCGGATATATGAAGCGGATGGATTACAAATCCAGGGCCCACCTCTAATCTGGTCTTTGGGTAAAATTTTCCACCCCCGGACTCGGCCAGAATAATTTACTGTTGGGACTACAAATCCACCCGCGGGTGGATTTTTTAAGCCATGCCTTACCCCCGTCGTTAGCTAATCCGGGGGGATTGGGACGATTTTGCCCCTCCAAATCCACCCCCTTCTCCAGTAAAACAGAAGAAAAAATGAAGGTAAGATGAAGACAGAACCTCGTCGGTGAGTTACCGCCTGTTCCGGTGAGTTCTGGCGAGATGCACGCAGAGAAGAGAACCTCGTTGGCCGGACTGAACCTCGTGATCAGAGGGATTTTGGACTGGGTTTCGCCGGAGTAGATGAAGGAGAGCTTCTCGATAAATTTTCAACCCTCTTTGAAGAAGAAGAAGATGAACCAGTTCTCTCAATCAAAAAGAAAAAAAAAACCCAAAGCTTCTCGATTATTCTTCTGAATCACAGACCATATAAATGGAACAAAACATTTCGCTTTTAGCCCCTATACTTTTTGAAATTAAGAAAGCTACCCATATTGGGATATCTTTTTAGTTTTATACTTTCCTATTTTTTATGTGTCACAGTTTTTTACCACCAAATATTTTTTTTACAAAATATATTTTTAATCTTGTTGTGCAAAAAAAATCAAACACCTAATTTCTTTTATGTATTTATTGTGTATTTATAATAATAATTATGTATTTATTCTAATTATAATAAAATTAATAAACTAGGGGTAATTTAGTCATTTGCCCTCTTATCCACCCACCCAATCCCCCTTCTCAAAAAATCATCCAAACACCTCATTACAAATCCACCATTCTTAGGAGGTGGGCCCGCCCTCCTTATATATCCACCCTCATTACAAATCCATCCTTTAATCCGCCCTCATTACAAATCCACCAAAAATCATATCCGCTAGCCAAACGAAGCCTAATTAGTCCGGGGTTGGAAAATTTTACCCAAAGACCGGATTAGAGGTGGGCCCTGGATTTGTAATCCGGCCGCTTCACATATCCGGGCACATATCCTCCAGTCAAACAGGGCCTTAGATTTGTTTAAAGGGTTGATTTAATGGTAGTAGTCATATGAAGAAGTGACAACAATTTTGTGGACAATTTTTTTTCAAAATTACTTAAAGTTGTTGCAATATTGCAGTCTATTTTGTTAGCTATTTAAAGAACTAATAGTATGTTAAAATATTTTTTTTCAATTTTTGGATGCTAATATGGCTTAAAATAGAAAACCGAACCAAACCGGACAAGTCTAATGGATTAGTTGTGGTTTGGTTCCATATGTTTAACGGTTTGATCATGGCTTTGAATTTTTGGAACCATTAGATATGGTTTGATTCTTGGATTTCTATAGAACCGGTCCAATCCGGACCTTGTACACCCTAGTATGACCTTGTTTATATAAATAATAAAAATATTATTTGTAGCTCTGAACCTGCATAAGAGATTAACTACTTGATATTTTTTGTTCATTAAGGATCGTGAACAAGCTCAAGTTTAAGTCAAATTTAAGCAAGCTTGGCTAATCAATTTTTTTTTCTTTTTTTTTGAGCTCGATTTGGTTCCTTTGCCGCCCTTTGTCCGGAATCCAGATTGATTCCTCCATGGGCAAATTCGTCGGAATAAAAACCACAATGACTAGACTGACACGAGAATAAATTACGGGGACCATTCTTATTTCTTTTCCTTTATACTCCATTATTTTGGGGAAAAATTCAAAATAACTCCTAATCTTTCACCAAAATCATTATACGGAGATCCCCGATCTTAACAAAATATCACATAATTACATATATTTTTTAAAAACTCGTAAATTTAACCTCTACCACCACCCTCTATCTAAAAACAAACGAAATGGCTGATGTGGACTACACGTAGATCCATACCTGGCATTTATTAAGGTCTCCTTCTCTTAAAGATTAGAGGTTACTTTGAAAATTTTCTTTCTACTCCTCTCTCCATGAACAACCCTCTCTCTCCTCCTCCAAACACCACCTAGGCGCCTAGTTTAGACAGCCGACTAGGCGGCCCCCGCCTAGGCACCTAAGAGGCCACCCGCCCCTAGGCATTGGCGACCCTTTTCAACTAGCGCCTAGCGATTTTTAAAGCATTGCTTTTGATAGCTATTGCTGGTACAATGTCAACAAGGATAGTTTTTTCAAGTAGTTCAATTCTCGTCTGAAAACCTGTTGCTTTCTTCTATTGATATGGCTGGTGCCTGGTGGTGAATCTTGTTTTCGTAGCGGCAGAAACACACAGGTGGTCTCCGTAAATCCGATAATTACCCAAGGCACCAATGCGTCATTATTCCACTTGTATGTTGGTCTTTCACTACGGAGAAATGGTTCCCATGGAAATTTGAAATCAACCTATTCAATGAATCTCTTTATTCTCAGCAGAACATAAAAGGAATCTCTCTCACAATCACAACCCATTTTATGCATATAAATCGATACCCCAGAATTTCGCAGGTGGATTAATCCGGTAGTTCCAGTCGATGCTTTTAATCAGGCCCATGTCCTCCTTGGTCAACTCAAAGTCTAACGCTTTGATATTCTCCTCCAATCGCTCGGGTTCCGATGACTTGGGATGGCTATTGTGTTTCGCTGAATACCCCACCGGAGAACAGTCTGAGCCAGAGTCTTTTTTATATTTCTCAGCTAAACACTGATACCATAGAATCAAAGGACAGAATCATTTTATCACCTTAGCATTCCTGAAATGAATTATTTTGCCATAAGAATGGAAGGCAAATTAAGTTTTAAATCACTTTGAGAATGAGACCGTCCAAACATGACACAGAACCAAACCATTCGGTGTTAGCCATTGCACCACCAAAAGGGGGGTGGGCTGTGACGCAGACACCGTGCTTTTGACAGAATTTGACAAGTGAATCGCGCTGGAAGTAGGGGTGTGTTTCGATCTGGTTCACAGCAGGCTTCACTTTAGCATAAGCCAAGCAATCTCTGGTCAGGAAAATGTCATAGTTGCTGCCAAAGAAAATTTGTTATGAGAGGAAAATTAGAAGTTTGTACAGTATAAATTGATGGGATAAACAGCTACATAATGTTGAATTAACAGTAAGCGTCCAAATGCCGAGAAATCCAACAGTCTAGATAGATGCAATGTATTCAAATAGGTAAGAGGTGAAAATGACATGTTGCAAAGGCATTGTAATTAAAATGATTAAGAGACATTTGCATAATTGGTCACAAAAAAATGTGCTGGCCTGGTTGTTTCTAGTACATTATTCTGACGATTTTCGATTGTTTTTTGAACTAAGAAAATAGTGTCACCCCCATTGTTTTCAATAATAGATTATCGGCACCCCATGTATATTCACTTTCTAAAGTTCGAAGTCCATCCATGAGCCAGGGGTTGATTCTAGTTTTGAAGAAAACTTTTATGCGTCTTTATTGAGATGGCAATCCAAGTGCCTAATCTAAACGTCTCTCATTTGACAAGATGGAAATTTTGGAAGAAGACAAGGTCTAAACTATAGAGCACAATGGGAAATCAATTTTTAGAGAAGATGCTACAAGGGTTCTCTAAGATGGTCACCCTATTTACTTGGATAATCGGGTGTCCTAATTGTTGAATAACTTGATATACATTATGAACCCATTTTCTAACAGTTTAAGCTTTTGGGACCACTGGTAACTTAACATGGTATCAAAGCTCTGGTTGGGAGAGATCTTGGGTTCATGTCTCTCTGTTTGCATTTATTTCCCATTTGCATTATGCTTTTCCCCTTCGTATTCTATTTCGATGTATCTATGAAAATTCGCATCTCCACGTGCAAGATGGGGTTGTACGTGTGGAAGGATGTTGAATAGCTTGATACAAATTGTTAGACCCATTTTCTAACAGTGTAAGCTTTGGGGACTACTGGTAACCAAAACACTAAGATGGTCAACTTCTGTTGCATCGAAAGGTAATAGGAATTCCTCGCTTCCTCATTAGCTATTATCTTAAAAACGCCTGATTGTCTCGTCTAG
Source organism: Gaultheria prostrata (assembly GCA_036023075.1). Taxonomy (NCBI): domain Eukaryota; kingdom Viridiplantae; phylum Streptophyta; class Magnoliopsida; order Ericales; family Ericaceae; genus Gaultheria; species Gaultheria prostrata. Next base: position 29,487 of record JAXBDA010000366.1, on the reverse strand, counting down.
TCTTCTATTATCTGCTTGTGAAAAATAAGCTCAATAGTCAATAGTCAAGAAACAGTACTATTTCAAAAAAAAAAAAGGACAAACAACAATCTTAATAGTCCAGAAGCCAAATGACATTAGCAAAATAATACACAAAATAGTAAATAAATGGACCTGATCCTATGCTGCGAGCCAAACCCATTGAAACCAGATCTTCCAACCAAACAAACCCATTGAAACCAGATAGTTTCCAACGGTATACTTGTGTCTATGCTGAGCACACGATCATCACCCAAAGCACTATCAGTTGTACCAACTCCTGAAAATGTCTGAAGTAAGTCACAAAAGGTTCTTAAAAATCAAATTAATGAGAGGGCAAAAACTGAAAGATAGATCAGAGTCAGCCAACCAAACAATTGTGAAGTCCATCACAGATTCCCATCTCAGCAAGGGTCCGTAAAGAAGATATATCATAAATCAATAGCAGTTCCGGGTCTCATATTGATTGCTAAATGTTTACCCCCTTGAGTAATGCACTAGAAGCATCCCGGTGTAATAATACAGTATCCATATACAATACAGACGGTGATGCTAACAACCATCCATTGGGTGGTTGTTAAGGTAGTGGCGGCTTCAGAAATTTTGGTCACGCGAGACTCTCTCTCTCTCTAACCCAAAAAACCCCCACCGACTATCCATCTTCTCCCTCCCTCCCCCCAGGGCTTCGGCCTCTTGCGGCGGGGGGGGGGGGGGGGGAGGGCGATACTCCTCTCTCCTGTTCTCTCCGCTCTCTCTCCCTCTCCCTCTTCTCTTCTCTTCCTCTCTCTTTCTTTCTTTTTCTTCCTTCTCCTTTTCTTTTTCTCTTTTTCAGGTGGCTTGTGGGTGGATGCGGTGGTTTGGATGGCGGCTTCGGCGACGTTTGGCTCTTTTGAGCTTGCTGTTTTTGGGAGCCGAATTGGCGGCTTCACAGCAGCGCGGCGGCGTTTGTTGCCTTTCCTGGGTTGGCGGTTGCGATGGTGTTTGGCGACGCCGTGGGACCTTGATCTATCTTCATCCTCGACATTTTCTTCGCTACTGATGTATCTCCTTTTAGTCGACTTCTCCGTGGCGTTCGCTGGATCCACTGCTGGGTGCATCCGTTCTTTTGGCCTAACGGCATTTGGACGTGCTTGATGTTGATGTTTGTCTCCTGCTACTTTCCTTCCCTGCGCGGTGCTGCTCGTTTTCATTCCCCGGCCGTCGTTGTTGGATGCGGCCGGTCCTCCTCGGGGCCTTACGGCTTGGAATGCTCTCGACTTTTCTTGGTGGTTGGTGGTGGCGCTGGTGGCTGAGGTGCATGGGTGGTTGATGTGGCGGCGGTTTGAGATTGGTTTAGGTTTTCCGGCGTATGCTTGTGGATTTGGGCCTTTTGGGTTAGGCATTTGGGTTTGGGCTTTATTGTTCGGGCTTGGCCCATTTTTCTAGGCATTGTTTGGCCTTTAGGTGTGTGCTGAATGATTGTATTTGGGTATCTTTAGACCCTTTGGGGTGTGGGGCTTCGTCCCACGGGTGTCTCGGTTGGTTTCTTGCCAATTGGGTTTGGGTCTCGGATTTTTCCTTGCCCCTATTAGTCTTGTATCTTTCCAAGATTAATGAAGCTTTTACCTTTCAAAAAAAAAAGAAAAAATATAAAAATGTGACAATTGCGAGTTTTCATAATTCAAAAATATCACATAAATACATAATAGCTTCATCAAATGGTATTAAATGCATATATTTTGATGTAAACATGTTAAAGAAAAATTATAAACATAGCCAATTAATAATTCAACCACTGATCTCCTACTTATGCAAAGTACTCTTTATAGAGATAAACATTCAATAAAGGTAAAATACTGTGGATATATTTCCTTATTGGCTTTTTGTGTGGGCTGTTGGGTGTTCAAAATAAAACGAACTGGCTGTTCAAACTAAGGGTGGGATAAATATACATTTATTCGCAATACACAAGTCTAGAAAAGCAGGGTGTTGACATGAACACTGTTTATAAGATGTGGCGCCGCCACTGGGTTAAATCATATGGAAACAAGGTTTATTAACATTGAAAGGGAAGGTGGAAAGCACCAGTCTGCCTCGTGGCTATAGGGAAGTGAACGAGATAGATATCCAGATAATCTAGCTAAAGATTCTTCAAACTATCTTTGTAGGCTTCTACCACATGTCCATAATCTGAATTCCAAAGCTGCTATCAGAACAAAATATGAAAAGATAGATGCCAGGACCAGAACAATGTGGGATTTATTATTATGCTTGAGAAAAAGTGAAAAACTGAAAAAGACTAGGAAAAAAGTTGTAAAGTTGAGAACTGACCCCTAATGCAAAACCTCATTTGGCTTTCTTCTTGCATAGAACTACATCCTGTTTCCTGCAATTATAACCACCTTCTGGAAAAGTGAAATTTGATGTTCTTCTATTCTTGGCAGCCCCTAAAACACTACTATAGCCTCAATCCTGCCTAACTACCTTCATCTTTCATGCATTCGACTACAACTTATTTCCCTTAAAAGGCAGTTTCTCACCTGGGTGCAACTATATAAATGCCACAAAGACCAAATTATCAAGCAAATTTACATTCAGAAAATTCCTTCAGTGACACAATTTGGTCCCTCTTTAAACTCTTTTCTCTGTCCTCCTTAATTTCGAGCTCTAGATTCTCCAGAGTGGTATATATATCATAGGATTTCAGATGAGATCGATCCGCAACACGAAACTCATGCACCTTCCCACTTATTTCTAGCCAACTGCACCCAGGAACTTTCTTCAACCCTCTATCCCTCAAAAAGACTCTCATCTTAGCGACTCCATCCCACTTTCCTGCTGCAGCATATATATTAATTAGCGAAACGTAGTTTCCTGCATTCTTTGGTTCCAGGTCTATAACCCTCTCAGCCACCAACTCAGCAAGCTTGGTCTCATTGTGCATTTTACAAGCACTCAACAGTGGACCCCACACTCTTGCATCCGGTTTAAAGGGCATCGTGTTTATAAGCTCCGAGGCTTCTTTCACATGTCCAGCGCGCCCAAGGAGATCTACCATAGAAGCATAATGTTCCTGATAAGGTTGAAATAAATAGGTTTCAGTCATCTCTTTGAAACACTCTCTCCCTTCTTCTACGAGACCTGAACTAACACAAGATGTCAACAACCCCAGAAAGGTCACATGGTCTGGTTTTACTTTTGACTGCTTCATTTGGTTGAACAGTTCACGACAGTGGAACCAATCTTTGTGCTTAGAATATGCACTAATCATACAGTTCCATGTGATTATATCCATATCCTCAACTTCCTCCTCATCAAAAAGCTTTCTGGCCATTTCTATGCATCCACATTTGGCATAGCTAATGAGAAGTGCCGTATTCACTGATACAAACGAGTCTAAAGCACACTTAATGGAGCACCCATGAAGGTTTTTCACTTGTTCTAGTGCCCCTATGCTCACACAAGCGGGCAATATATTGATTAAGGTAACAGAATCAATACTAAATCCGTCCAATTTCATCTTCGTGAAGAGAGACAAGGCATTGTGAAAATCTTCAAGGTTTACATATCCTTTGATCATTGCACTCCACGAAACCACGGTCTTGTTTGTTAACGAATCAAAAACTCTTTGTGCTTTTTCTAAGCAGTTGCAACCACAATACATGCCAATAAGAGAATTGTGGACCGAGACCTGATAATCTGAACCATTCCTAATCACATGAGCATGCATTTGTTTCCCCCACCTGACTAATCTCAACTCTCCAATAGAAGAAATAGCCGGAATTGCAGTAAATAGATCAGCTCTGACCCCTGATCTCACCATTTCCATTAAAAGTTGCAAGCACTCCTTTTGGAGCCCATGACGCGAATACCCGGAAATCATTAAGTTCCACACAAAACAGTCCTTCTCAGGCATTTTATCAAACACCAATCTCGCATCCTTTATACTACCTAGCTTAGAATACATGATCAACAATGCAGTACTCACAGCCATATCCTCACATAAACTGCTCACAAATACCAAGCAGTGAGCACATCTTCCCGCTTTTAACGATTTCAAATCAACACTTGACCTCAACATGCAAATTAGATCAACTGAATCCGGGTCGAATCTCCCCATTCTCATCCTATTCAATATCTGAAAACCCTGCTCATGATCATCATTTGCAGAAGAGGCCAAATCACTGCCCACTAAATCATAGGAATCAAAACCCAATTTTATCAAATACCCACGAATCTTTTTCCCAATTTTAACATCTAACAGTTGATAACAAGAGCTCAGCACAAAAGGGTATACACATTCTTCCGGGTAAGTTGACTTCAAGACCATTTCTTGAAAAACCAAAAGGGTTTTTTCATACTCACCAAACCGGTACAGACATCTGAGAAAACTGGTGTATAAGGGCGAGTTTGGGTCGGAAATAGAGTTGAAGACTTGTTGGCACGTACTGAGATGGCCAAGATTGGCATAGGAGTCAATGAGATTGGAAGAGAGAGAAGGGTTTTGGTGGAGGCCATGGAGGATGAACCGGGCATGGATTTGCTGGAGATGGAGAGGGTTTTTGCAGAGGTGTAAGAGAGAAGAGAGGGGATTGGGTGGCTGTGATTGGGTGGTGGTGAAGGGTTTGGGTTTTGGAGGGACCAAGGCGGTGAGGAGATGTCTTGACCGTTGAATTTGAGGCAGCATGTTAGGTTGGAGTTGAACCCAGTTGGCATTTTGGTGAGTTTCGGATTTGCATTGGAGTCGCAGATCCAACTGTTTCCCTCTGCAGGAGAAAGAGAAGCGGTTTTCTAAATAATTTTTCAGTAAGGAAATAAGCTATCTACTTAGTAAATTGACCTGAATTGTCAATCTTATGAGAGCAAGTTCATACTTATGACTAATACAATGTCAAAATCAAAATTTAGGATTCCAGTTTTGAAAGCAATATCATCATTGTGACAAATACAATGTCGATGTCAATATTCAGTATCAAGAATGACAAAACGCTCTCCACCTTTGTGCCAAATTCAATGACAAAGTTCGTTAATGTCATTCTTAGTGCCATATTTGGCATCAAATTGGAGAGTTGCCAAACTTACCATATTGCTTAAAAGAAACTCCCAAGTACTGAGTTCCCATTGGTCACCCCCCGAATAATATATGCATTTATTTCATCAAAATTCCAACAGTCAATCCAACTCAAAAGTGAACCAAATGTCCATTTATTAGGTAAAAATGAGCAACAAACTTATCACAAGCTAACATACACGCAACAGTTGTGAGAACATGAAGCACATTGGGCACGAGGCGCATGACAGCAGTAGAAGTTGCAAACAAAAAGCAATGAGTCCCAACTTCAAAATATCACCTTTTCTCAAAATGAAGTCCAAGAGAGTGGAATAGGTTATAGGCATGATTTTATAAGAACTTCAAATTTTAATATACGATGAATATTAACTCGACTGGAACTCTAAACCAAACCAAACTAACTCCGCTCACCAATCAGTTGGGTTGGGGCTCAGTCCCAATATCAATTTGAAAGCTATCACCATCTTATCCACTTTTTTCTCAGTCAGAAGTCTTAAACCCAGCTCTTTCCTTTCGATGCCACACACTCTCCCTCTCACCATTACCACCTCCTCCCTTTGATCTCTGTTGCCAGTTGCCACTGCCGTCCCAGTAACACCTACTATCTTAAACATCCATTAAACAATTGCTCCACCACAACCTGAATAATTAACAAGACCACCAAGAAACAAAAGTTGTGGTTCCACCCACCCTCGTCGCTGTAAACGGTAAATGTATCAGGCTATCAAGCTAATCTTGGTGCCAACCTACCGAGCTAACCTACATTCCATAGCACACTACCACTAGTATCAAAACAGAATAAAAGCTGAGGTTCCACCCACCCTTGTCGCACTAAACCATAAATATATCAGTTATTTTTTTGGTGCCACCTTCCGAGCTCATCAACATTGCATGAAGTGGCAATCAGAATAGTCCATTTTAGCTCCACCTAGGTTTGCATGCTAGATGATACTCTTCATACCCACAAAAAAAAAATCACTCCGCAGTGACTATTTCTAAAACAACTTTACTTTCAATAAGGCAACTAACATGAATATACCATATCAGCAGAGCAACCTCTAGCTAGATGGCCAACAACATTATCTCTCTAAAAAATGGAGGGGAAAAAAGGTAGTACGGGGCCTACGGGCAGCCTCCCCTTGCCTTCTTGTGGAGAGAGGCTCACTTTTATGACCTGAATCTGCGACGTAATACTAGGAGAACATAATACTTCACCTCAATCTACATCAGAGAGCAACAACTGCCTCTGCAATACAAATAAATATGCAACAAATGCTCTAAAGAACTCTGGTTCAACAACATATAAAGCATGCACAACCCAAACTAATTTTATATGTCAAAACAACCACGATTCCTTAGCAGTCACCACAGAAATTTGGATAATCCGTAGATAATGGTGAACAGATTAGAATTTTAATGCACATCTCACGTATATCAACAGACATTCATGGATTTCAAAACTCTTTTTTTGAACGTGGGTGCACCTCTTTACACATTACGCATTTTCCCAAATGTAATGAAGATGCAGACAACAATTTGGGCAAAAAAACATACCTATACACTTCTCTAAGCAAAACTACAATATTAACCTCAATAATAAGGAAACAATAGCATCAGGCTAAAGGACAAAACATCAAAGTTTGAGTGTGTGAATGGAACTAGGGTTTCGGGCCGATTAAGCGTCAAAATTGAGGCGAATAATGCACTCGTGTGCAAAGATGCAAACTTGTGTACGTAACTTTCATGATTAAACGCGGGGTAAAGACGTTCGGGACACGATTAGAAATCGAGTAAGAGAGAGAAAGAGAAGGGGGTGATCGAGGAGAGAGAGGGTTTAGAGAGAAACTTACAGGGAGAGAGAGAGAGAGGAATTGAAGAATCTGCGTTGGACTAGAAGAGTAGAAACGCATCGCCGTTACACTTTGCAATTACCAGTTCCATAGCTACTAGATGCAGAGAGAGAGAGAGAGAGAGAGAAGGGTACCCCTGGCACAATACAACCTCAGTCAATATACAAAGTTTTAAAAATTATCGTATCAGTTTCCCTTTTTTTTTTTTTTTCTTTTTCAATTGTTTATCACAAAACTTTCCCAATTATAATATAGAAAGTTTTTAAAATCATCTTACCAGTGTTTTTTTTTTTAATTCTCTTTTCAATTGTTTATCACAATACTACCTCAAATACTACCTCAGTAATATACAAAAAAAAATTAAAATCAACCTACCAGTTTCTTTTTTTTTATTATTCTCTTTTCAATTGTTTATATCTTTTCATTTATAATACTTTCTAAGATTTCAAATTTTTTTTAATAAAACTAATTATCAAGAAAGATCTATATTGCATATATAAAATCATATACATTACAAGATGTAAACATTTTTTCCATCAAGTTATAATAGTAACAATGACTAAACTTTTGGGACAGAGGAAGAGGGTATTTGAGAGCCAATTTTTTAGCTTTTCATTTTCTCATTTTCAACTTATGAGTGTTTGGCATCCTCATTGCAAAACACATTTTAGGATAATGAGTTCTCAATTTTGAGGGTTAGAGAGGAGAAGTGAAAAAGAGGTGTTGAGGTGCTTTTTGACTTCTCATTTTCTACTTTTCTCATTTTCATTAACAAAAAGACTCACAAAATGTATTATGTACATATCTCTCAAACACTACTCCTGTTCCAAAATACATTTTGCACATTTCTCCCAAACACTTCTACCAAATTCAAAATACATTCCGACCATAATTCAAAAAGTCAAAAGTTAAAAATGAATAGCTAAAAATGAGGCTCCCAAACATCCCCGAAATATTATAGAACTAAAAATTAACATACTCTTTTAAAATACCCAAACAAAATGGGATAAAGGGAGTTAATTTTAAAGCAACCAAACTTCGAAGTGTTCAAGCTCGGCTTGTTAGCTAAACGAGCTAACAATAAGCATTAAGTATTAAGTATTAAATTAGGTTAAATGAAACCATATAAACGAGTTGAGCTTAAAATACTATAAGTATTAAGGATTAAGTTAGGCTAAATGGAACCATATAAATGAGTTGAGCTTATACAAATTAGCCGACTTTAAAGTACTAAGTTAGGCCCGTTCCAATACAATCTAAAACTCGTGTTCAAACTCGGCTCCATTAGCCAAGCCCCAGAGCACCTTGATTAGTTTTCAGTCCTGCCACCATGTCTGTTTGATCATCCGTCAACTCTAATACTCTATCATCCCAATTAAAAAAAGAAGATAACTTTGCTATCGCGGACGCCGTCCTCGTTATTTTTGCTATTGTTTTTTTTTACCTTGATGAATATTTTTATTGTAACGAACATGTTTGTGCCATATGGACACTCTAAAAATTGAGGTCTATCTTATCTAACTAAGAGTTCCGGATTGGAGTTCGCAACCCTGCTGGACAGGTTTATGTTTATTTTGTAAAAAAAAAAAAAACACTTGTTTTGTTTGCAAGTATTATTATCAAAACTTCACTATAAAATTAAAACTGACAGTTTTTTTTTAAGGTATTAATAATTGTCCATTGACTATGCTAATTTGTTTTAAAAAAATGTTTGAAATGAATAATTCACATCTTTCCTTTACTTAAGCCAATTTTTTACAAATTTTCCCATCTAATCTTCCTCAATCCACACACACTCCACGCAATTGAAGAATCCAAACAATTCACTCCACTTATAATTGATAACTCTAAACAATGAGAATGCCTTCACTATGAAGTGATCATATAGGATCAATCTTTTTAAAAACTTTCACTCTATTTAAATCTTGAGGAAAGGAAAGAAAGATTTTCTCCTTCATTTGTTCAATTCGAAAAGAAAGGAAAATTCAAACTAGAACAATATAACGTTTTTTTTATAACCCTTTTAATTATTCTCTTTTATTCTCTTCCTTTCTATAAATTCCAAACAAAGCATAAGCAAGTTTGGATTAGAGCATCTCCAATCTTTTCTTCAAAATGAAGAACGGAAGTGACATATTAATTGGAGATTTTATAATTTATGCCCTCTTTTGCTTCAAAAGTTATACTTTTTGGAGGAACACATCATCCTTTTTGGAGAATTGGTTTTTCAAATTTGAAGAACCAAAATAAATTTGAAAAATTGATGTAACAAAAAAGAGGATGGATCCCTCCAAAAAGTACAACTTTTATGGAAAAATGAGACATAATTATAAAATCTCTCATTGATATGTTACTTCCATTTTTCATTTTGGAGGTTTGAAGATTAGTAGGAAATGCTTAGAGCTACAAAATGAACTAAGTCGTTCATGAACTATTTGAAACTCAACACGGTTGAGGCTCATTCGAGTTCGATTCGTCTATTAAAACAACATAACCTGAATATTAATTTAGGCTCGGATAATAAATAAGCCGAATTTAAACCTGAAACAATTTAGCTCGGTTAAGCTCCGAACCTGAGTAAAAGTATATATCATGAGAATTTCGTATAAACTTGAATATTTAAAGATTGTACAACTTCTACATGGAACAAAACCACAACCTTACGTGTATAACTTACGTGTATAACTTCTACAAGTTATAATTTTTTTTATAACTCACGTGTATAAACTTTTACAAGTACCACAACCTTATATACGGACATAATTCAATGGGTTTAAAATATGTATGAGATTGCTTATGCACATAATAAAAATCGTATTTGCAGCTCTGGATCTGCATACGAGCTTAAATACTTGATATTTTTTGCTCGTTAAAACTTGTGAGCAAGTTCAAGTTTGAATCAAACCTTGACAAGGTAGGCTCATCAAATTTGTTTGAGCTCGAGTTCGAGTTTAATTTAATGAAGTAACTTGAACATTCTAACATATTAAAGCTCGACTCGATTCAATCCGAGTTCAAATTGATCCCCCGCTTGGCTAACTGTCCAAATATAAACCAACCACGAGTACTAAAATGACACGAGAGTAAACTACAGGGGCCTTTTCTATCCATCGTGACTTGAAAGTTACAGAGGATCGATCCCTTGATTGAAAGAAGCAGAAAAGCTGTTCAACATTCTTTGCTTCTACTTCGAGAAAGAATAGTCTCTGCAAGCTATGGGCAGCCATATCTACTTCAGCCATCATCATTCGTTCGGGTTCGGGTACAACGAAGAATTGAAGCCAACTTAGATAGATTCAGGAATTTTGCTTCGTGTTTTCTGGGTGGAAATGGAGATTGGGCTCCTTGATTTGTTGAGAGCGACTTGGGTCGCTGCTACTTTGCCTATACTCATCGCTTTGATACCCTCTTCTCGCCTCAATTCGTTTCGTGAATTGGTGTTAGGGTTTGCCAAGAGAGGAAAGATCATGCAATCGTCTTCCAATGTATGTCGTTCCATCTTCTTCCTCTCTCTCTCTCTCTCTCTCTCTCTATATATATATATATATATATGTATGTCTCTGTATATTCATGTGGGTGTGTATATGTTGTACACATCTGTTTATGGGTATCATGGAAGAATTTAAAACCAGTGGGGGTTTAGTACCACCTCCGTCCAAAAAAAATTTGCTATGGCTGCACTCTGCAGGACGAGAACTTAAAAATAATGCATTTTTGACATAATGGTTATTTGTAATGCCATCCCACATGTGGTGGTTCGATGTATGTGTGACTTCCATTCCATGTGAGATGCGCGTTACCGATAACTGTTGTATCTAAATTTTTCTTGTTAGTTTGCTTAGTTTATGATGTTGCATTCCAGCTACGTATTTATGAGCTTAAAGTTGAGATTGGTTAGGAAAATTTGTTTTGGATTTGAGGACTTGAACAACTTTTTAGAGGTTTGTTTGAGTGAGATTTTTACCAAACTAATGGAGTAAGAGCTTGTTTTTTTTTTTTTTTGGAGTAATTGGTGAATATAGGTTGGTCATCGGGTTTGGCCGGCTGGTTGTGGCCCCCAAGGCCCAAACTTTGACAAAGGTAAAGAGAAGCTAATTCTTGCCTATTTAAGGAAGGTAGATCTTCTAAAAAGTAAGTTTAAGTCATATGATTTTTCATGTGTTAAGCACGGTTGTACACTGTTGTAAAAGTCGGCCTAGGCGCTAGGCGGTGCCCGACTGCCTCGACTAGGGGCCTAGGCGTTTAATTACACCTCGGGACAATTAATCAGCAACTAATCGTCTAGGCGGGATTAGGCGGCTAGGCAGGATTATTTGGGGTTTAATACGTGATTTTTCAAATTTCGTATTACAAGGGATTTTGAAGGGATATGGAAAGAAGATGAGAAATTGACTAGTAATCCTAATACTTAGTTTTATTTGGTTTTCAACTTCGTAATTGACTGGTCATTCAGTATTACTTGTTTAATTTGGTTTGAACTATGAACATTGAACTTCGCATTATGCATAGGCTAGTTAGATATGTTCTTCAGTATTACTTTGTAGTACTTAGTTTTCATGTCTCTATATGGTATATATTAAAAAGTTTGATTTTGATGGATGAATGGTATTTAATGTTTTCATTTGAATGTTATTTAATGTCTTGTTTTACATATGTTGTTCTAATTACTCAAAACTTGGGGAGGGGGAGGATCATATTATTAAAAAAAATTCCGGATACTCTTTAGTCGTTGATTAATCCCTGATTAATCGCCCTAGGCGCTAGGGGTACCCAGCCGCCCGACTAGCGCGCTAGCAACTTTTAGAACAAGTAGATAGCCATCTCAGCCTGAAAGTGAACTAAGGGAGGAAAGTGAGAACTAACTAGAGCTAGAAGGACAAACAAGACAAGTTGGAAAGAGAAACTAGTATTGCCCCCTTCAAATACCTTAGTCTATAGGAATTGAATATAACCTTAGCCTCTCCAGAATCTAAACAATTTAACTTGGGCCCCCTTTTCAAACTTTCAGCTTCCGCCACTCTGTCCAAACATGATCAGGTTATCATTAGGTACCTATGAATAGTTTGCAATACACACTTCAACTGTTATTATCCATGTTTTCATTCCATTGCGTTGATATGGCTCTGTTGTGCTGTTGATTTGCAGAAATTCAGTTTACCTCAGAAGTTGTTCTGTCATTTTTACGCTTTGGCTGTGGTGTGGACGACGTTCTTATTGCTTACCACTTGGTTTTATGCACATAACGTGGCACCGTTGGTCTCTGAGCCATTACAATACTCCACTATTGCTACGCACTTGACAGGGGGATCAAATATATTTTCTTGGCATAAATCTCGTTCAGGCACTGTAAAGCATAGATACAGGGTTTGGCAGTCTGTATTTCTACTTTTGTTGATGGAAGTTCAAGCTCTGAGACGTCTTTATGAGACTATTCATATATTCAACTACAGTCCCTCAGCCCGGATGCACATACTTGGCTACTTTACCGGCTTGTTGTAAGTTTCATGAGACATTTCTAATCCTGTTATGCTTATGATAGTTCTCTTGATTCAACTTCTATTGTTATTTGAACTTGAGTTTGAGAGAGAGTACTTGATTTCGGAAAACAGGACCTCCTTTACTTGAAGTTGAACCTCCCATGGTCGAAATATCCATAGCAACTCATGGTTGTAGGGGTTACCAAGTTTGCTGTAGTGGGTGTTAACTGACTGATTTTCTTCCTCTTCCTTTAAGTGTTAATCAACTGATTGTCTCGTGTACTGCCGGACTACCTCTTCTTGTTATTCATTTTTTATTGTTTGGAAATCCTACTATGTGCTTTCTCACAGAATTGTGAAGGTTCACGGATCAAAAGTTCTAAATGTATCAAGCCAGTTTCCAATTTTTGTCATGCTAGCGAGTAGAAAATATAGCATATGTTATCATACAAGTGTTGCGAAACTCATGCCATTGTTATCAAACTGTGATTCGGGATAAAAATGTGGTCTTCCTATCTACTTAGTATGATTTTGATATTTAAGAGCTATTTCACTAATCTTTGGTATCTTTCTGAGTTTAGTTTCTACACGGCAGCACCTCTTTCACTTTGCTGCACATTTGCACCGGAAGCCATTAAATTTGCAATGAATCACGTGGCTGAGTTCATTGTTAAAGGAAAGAATCAGATCCCAAGCACTGAATTTGATTGGTGGGAATTTGTGAGTCCTCTTATAAGACTTCGGTGGTACTCATGGATTGGAATGGCTATATTCTTTTGGGGTTGGATTCATCAGCGCCGCTGTCATGCAATTCTTGTAAGCCTCACGCCCAACATGTTCTTTTGTTTGATTGAGATGCCCAATTTCATAATCCTTTCTGGTTTTGTCCCATTAAAGAGAAATTGCATAAAATTCTACTCACTGACTTCTAATCCACTGAGAGTTCATTCATCTTCTAAGATAGTATGGAGAAATATATTATCCATAAATATAAGTATGGTGGCAGTTGTTCAAAAAGGATATATAAATGGAGTCTACTGTTATGGTTTCACATGCTGCCTCTTGTATTGAAGAAAAATGCTAAAATAATGTTTTTGTGGACTACCATTTTAGAGATAAAATGGTGAAAAAGTTGGGCAGTTCCGGCTTCCGAGGAATAACACCTAGGAAGATTGATACATGTGTGTTTTGTAGATTGATACATGTGTGTTTTGTACATTTGTACTTTGTCCCGTTGTATCATATGGCTCAAGGTTCAAGAGTATGGAGTGCATTACCTCCTTGTCATTGCCCGGCAACTATTGGGAATGGAAAACACAGAGTAATCTTCAGAAGTACATTGACGAAAAATTGCCTTGAGCCAGTTTGTTTTGTCTCTATCAGCTTTATTTTAATAAGTCTTTTGTATGCTTTATTGAGCTAATCTGCTTCACCTGCCTAATTGTCTACATTTCTTGATTTGATTGCTAAATATCTGGCTTTGCATGAATTTCGTCATTGTAATCTAAAACTGACTTCTGGTATTTAATTGCATGTCACTTTTCGAATGCATTATAGAGCTAAATTCTGGCATTATAGACCAGAGAAAATGTATTGTACCTTTTCCGGGGTGAATTGTGCAAATAATGCGGTGAAAGTTGGTGGAAAGATTGTCTATTTAACACCTCTAGGATATATTTGTCATCATTGTCTGAATCTTTTTAAGTTTCAACCAGGGGTCATTACGGGAGAACCCAGAACAAGCTGATGAATATGTTATCCCTGATGGTGATTGGTTCGACTATGTGTCATCTCCGCACTACCTAGCTGAGATTGTAACTCTCTCTTGCCCTCTTATTTATTTATTTTTTATCTGTTTCTTTCTTTTCAAGTGATTCTTCCCTAGAACAAAGAGTCCACAGTTATTTGAATCATATTTTGCAATCTGTTTCTCTGATGAAGGTTATCTATGCTGGTCTTTTGGTAGCTAGTGGTGGTACAGACCTCACAATCTGGTTACTTTTTGGATTTGTGGTATTGTTTCACTTCCTTCACTTGAGAAGTTTTTCACAATCATAAATTGTTTTTGCTTTTCGAGTATTCTGGGTCAATTCTCATCTGAAAACCTGTTGATTTCTTCTATTGATATGGCAGGTGGCGAATCTTGTTTTTGCGGCGGCAGAAACACACAGGTGGTATCTCCGTAAATTTGATAATTACCCTAGGGACCGATGCGTCATTATTCCGCTTGTATATTAGTGCTTTCACTACATAGAAAGGGTTCCCCTGGAAATTTGAAATCAACCCAGTCACTGAATCCTTTTTTGGTGTTTTTTCACAATGTAAATATTTACTTTGTTCAATTGGTGAATTTGTACCGACTGCATTCCATTGGATATGATATGTAGCTGTTGTTTCAGCAGGAAAACACTAGGAAAAAACAGAAGCTACTTACTTGCGAAACCAAGGTTCAGAAACAAAAGCTCAAAACTTTCATTGCATTTTTCTCCTCTTTTTTCACCTGACGCACTCTGGCGATGATTTGGAAGTGAGTTTTCCTTGGAATTTGATGAAAATAATCAATTCAAAAACAAGAAACATTGGTGTTACTTTGGGAAGGGCAACTCGATGAACCCGCCCCATTGCCATAACCCAGATTCAAGCCAACACCGTCGTTGGCACCATTTTTTCTTCTATATTGTTGGGAAGAAGCACAATGAAACTACGAATACCACCAACTCAACAATTTCCTCATCATAAAACCAAAATCAAACCACCAATAGATTACCATCAAAGGCAGTTTCACCAAATAAGTTCCATCCATCAAATTAAACACTGTTCGTTTCCTCATGTTTTATTCTCAGCAAAACATAAAAGGAATCTCTCACTGGATATAAATCGATCAAATCAAACACAACCAATTTTATGCATATAAATCGATGCCCCAGAATTTCCCAGGTTGATTAGTCCGGTAGTTCCTCTCAATGCTTTTAATCTGGTCCATGTCCTCTTTGGTCAACTCAAAGTCAAACACTTTGATATTCTCCTCCAATCGCTCGAGTTTCGATGACTTTGGGATGACTACCGTGTTCCTTTGAATTCCCCACCGGAGAACGATCTGAGCCACCGTCTTTTTATATTTCTCAGCTAAACCCTGAAACCATAAAATCAAAGGACAAATTCATTTTGACACCTTAGGATCACTGAAAGGAACATGGTAGAACATTTTCATTCTTTTGGCACAAGAATAGACGATTAGACAGAGACGAAGTCTTAACATACTTTTAGAATGGGATCGTCCAAACATGACACAGAACCAAACCATTCGGTGTTAGCTGTTGCACCTCCTAGGGGTGTGTGGGCTGTCACGCAGACGCCGTGCTTTTGACAGAATTTGACAAGCGAATCGCGTTGGAAGTAGGGGTGTGTTTCGATCTGGTTCACAGCAGGCTTCACTTTGGCATAAGCCAAGCAATCTCTGGTCAGGTAAATGTCATAGTTGCTGAAAGAAAAAAAAAAATTGTGAGAGGAAAATTAGAATTTTGCCACACTTATATTTCCAAATGAATTTTTTTTGAGAGAGATGGAGTTCACAAAACTGGATACAGTAGAAATTCATGGGATAAACAGATATATAATCTTGAATTAACAGTAAGCGTCCAGCAGCCGAGAAATCTAACAGTCTAGTTGGATATTATTAGAATAGGTAAGAGGTGAAAATGACAAGTATGTTGCAAAAGGCATTGTGATTAAAATTATTGAAGAGAAATTTACATAATTAGTCACAAAAATTGTGCCAGACAGATTCTTTCAAGTATAGCTTAGGCACCCCAATTATTTTGAAAAATAAATTATCGGCACCCCATTTATATTCGCCTTCCTACGGTTAGAAGTCCATCCATGAGCTAGGGGTTGATTGTAGTTTTTGAAGAATACTTTTGCCTCTTTATTGAGATGCTATTCCAAGTGCCTCTTCTATGTATTTGACAAAACGTCTCTCATTTGACAAGATGGAAATTTTGGAAGAAGGTATAAACAAAAGAGCACAATGGGAAATCATTTTTCAGAAAAGATGCTACAAGGGTCCCCTAAGATGTTCACTCTATCACTTGGATAATCGGGTGTCCTAAGATGGTCACTCTCTGTTACATCAAAAGATAAAATAGGAATTCCTCACTTCCTCATTAGCTATTGACTTAGAAATGCCAGATTGTCTCATCTAGTTTTCTATATCTGTGCGCGAAAAGTAAGCTCAATAGTCAATAGACAAGCAACAGTCTTAGTTCTAAAAAAAGGACAAACAACAATCTTATAGTCCAGTACCGTGTTGTGTTGAAAGCCAAATGACATTAGCAAAATAAATAAAAAAACAGTAAATCAATGCACCTGATCCCTATGCTGCGAGCCAAACCCTTTGAAACCAGATCTTCCATAGCATGCCAGGTAGTTTCCAAGGATATGGTTGTGTCTATGTCCAGCACACCATCATCACCCAAAGCACTATCAGTTGTACCAACTCCTGAAAGCGTCTGAAGTCAGTCACAAAAACTTATTGAAAATCAAATTAATGAGGGGAAATAACTGAAAGATCTTAGTCAGCCAACCAAACTATTGTAAAAATACTAAAGTCCATCACAGATTTTCCATCTCAACAAGGATCCGTGAAGAAGATATGTTCTGGGACTTGTTCCGGTCGGTAAATTTTTATCCGATTGAGTAATGCACTAGAAGCATCCCGGTGAACAATACAGTATCCATACTAACAACTGTCCATTGGGCTGTGGTTAAGGTGCAAATCCTAATTGACTATCACAAATTCGACGCACTTTCACATTTTTCTATCTACTTTTCAGTTTTCACATTTCACTACACACAATCGTTGAGCCACCCCCATTGTGCCCCTGCCTCTTTATGCCAAATAGTTAAGGCTCCTGAAATAATTCCAGAGTACTTGGAATGGTACAACGTCTTTTGTTAAAATCTACCAATCTACCACTACAAAGAATCTATCCTAAGATCTCCTCCCCAATCCAAATAATCATGCCCTGTCCCTGGCCACCAAGTATAAATTACGTTTTTAGCTTTACGAAGTTCCTACCAATCTGTATTTATATCAAAGAAAACAGGTGATTATGGTAAATTAAGTTTAAAGTTATTCACCCTTGGATACTGGGTCCTGACTTAAATCGTATGGAAAACAAGGTTAATTAATATTGAAAGGAAAGATGGAAAGCACCGGTGTGCCTCGTGGCTACAGGGAAGTGAACGAGATATAGATCCAAATAATCTAGCTTAAGCTTCTTCAAACTGTCTTTGCAGGCTTCTGCCACATGTCCATGATCTGAATTCCAAAGCTGCAATCGGGACAAATACGATAAGATAGTTGTGACTATAAGAAAATGAGGGATTTATCATTATGCTTGAGAAAAACTGAACATGACTAGGAAAAAAGTTGTTATGACTAGCCTTGGTAGTAATGAAAAGATCCTCTCTCTTAACAAGCCCCGCCTGAAATGCTTCAGCCAGTGCCTCACCAACTTCTGCTTCATTCTTGTAATCAGCTGAGACCACAAGTGTATCGGACAACATTTAGCGGAAAATACCTCAAAAAGTGTTAAAGCCACACCACACAAGGAAACAATTTGTGCATATAGTGCAAAAAAACAAAGCTTTTAAGTTGGAATCCCGAATATGTATTGGTCCTCCTGAGTCCTGGTATTTATTTGCAAACCAGCCCCAAGTGGAAGTACAATTTTTCGAACTTCTGCTATCACAAAACACATCACACACCAATAAATGAGAAGATATCAATAAACATTTCAACCCGTAAAGAAAGTGAATATTACATATTATACTTCTGTCATATATAAAGGGTCATTTTATTACACATTATAAGCTTTTAATTGGGTACGAGTGCTTCATCATTTTAACCAGGAAAAAGTTCAACTTCCGCACATGGAATAAGAGATTCCGAATACTTTCCATGTCATAATTTATGCCGTTAATTCATGCCTTGAACATGAGTAAGTAATGCCATTGCTTCCCAGTTGGAAAAAGGTTCTAGTAGAAGAAATGGCATCATTAATAAATCACAGGGAGCCACTGAATCGTGGAGAGGTGGGAATCAACCTCTCCACAAAAAGGTAGGGATAAGTATGCCTAACTACTATCTGTTTCAATACACTATGCACACGAGCCTTGTTTGCATTAAGCAGGGGCATTTAAGTTAATTATGACTAATCTCTGCTTTCCTACATTTTGGCTCCATCCTTACTATGTTTACCTATTAACATGGCTATATGCAAGGCAACAGGTGCCCAAAACTATAGGATCAGACATTAGGAATACAATCAAGGCTTAAAGAACAGTATATAATGTCTTACATTACCAATGATATTAAAGAATGATTGGAGCAGTGCTTTACCCCTAGATGTGATATCAAAGAATGATTGAAACAGTGCTTTACCCTTAGATGTTCAGTTACCTGCTGCGACACGACGCATTTCAGGGAGAACTAGCTAGCTCTAGATTCAATTGGCATTTCACCCCTAACCACAACTCATCCGTTGAGAAGATCAATCGGTTTGTCATGAATTTTGGGTTTTGTGACTGAATATCCACTATTGATTTTTCAATAAAAAGGGAGCAGAAGTTTTTATAGTCCTTGTGTGAGATACTATAAATCAATCAAAGGAGTAAATCAAATCCAATAAAAAAAAAATGCAAAATGCAAGTACAATAAAAGAAAAAATCCTGAGCAAAATCTACAACTACAAAATTGGCATCCCACATTCAGAAAATAGTGTAACAATGGTAAATTTGTACAGGGTTGAATAAAATCAAATATATCAATAAAATTGCACGTTAAAATTCAGTACGACTGCGAGCAAAAGATATAAGAGTATCATAGAACCAGTGAGTGAATCTCTTGACTGACAGCACATTAGATTCATTTCCATCAAACCCAATTCAACAAATGCCTCTTCCCACCTTATTCAGACGCGATACATACATACATGTAAAGAGAGAGCGAGGTGGGAGAGAGAATACCAGCACAGTCGAAGTGGCGGTAACCGAGCTTGATGGCGTTGGTTAGAAGGGTTTTGACGTCCTTTCCATCCATACGCCAGACGCCGAGGCCGATAATCGGCATCTTGAAGCCATTGTTGAGTGTTATCGCCATTTCTTTTCTGAGAGATCCCAGGAACAAAATTGATGTTCAGAAAAATGCACAGGAAGCGCAGTCGTCTACGGCTTCAACCTTTAAATATCGTTGTAAAATACGGTAGGACCCTAGCAATTCGGGGTTAAGCAGCACCCACTCCCATGCTACACCGTGTATTGCGCATCACAACCGTTCCAAAACATTTTTAATGGTTCCGACCCAACTTATCCCTGAAATTTTTTTTATCGAAAATTAAAATTATTAATTATTGAGATGGACGACTAAGATGCGTACTATCCATTGTAAGATAAAAAGACAATAGTTCCAACTTCCAAGTCACATAAACAGTTTATTAGAAATTCGGACCATTAATTTTTGAGATAGACGGTTGAGATGCGGTACATGCATTTGGCATGCACGTGTTGTCCGTACCCATAACCGCGCTCTAAAATTTGCGAAAGACCAGATACGAAATACGGAGTATTTGTGTATAAGACTATAGTGGATTAGTGATAATGGAGATAGAAAATAAAGAGTACTAATGAAAGATTACAGACTTGAGAGTAGGAGCCAAGTCAGCAAGCACAAGGGTGAAAAGAAAGAAACATTTCGAATTACTATTATGACTGGGGACAACACGATGTTGTGAGAGGCGGTTGGCAAAGTAGTCTTGAGGACTTAGGGGGTTTGCTCTCATCTAAAGTTTCATGTTCGATTCTCCTTGCCAGTAAAATATTGGGCCATTGAGAGTTATGTCTGGTTGTTACCTCTGGAGTCCCAGAAGAAAAAGAAAATAGGGGTGCACAAGAAAACCGATATAACCGCCAAACCGATCTGATCCGGACCGAACCGTTCTATTTGGTTAGGATACGCGGTTTATTGGTCTGGTTATGGTTCTGAAATAATAAGAACCGGTAATTATGGTTCAGTTACTGGTTCTAAATTAAAGAACCATGGTTAGAACCTAACCGGACCGTATAATTTTAATATACACACACACAAGTAATATTTACACATGTACAAAATTATGTATCTTGATTTGGTAAGTTAATAGTTTTTTTTGTCTGGTAAGGTATTCTTTTATGTCTATTTAGAGTAGAATCTATTTTGTTAGGAAGTCTTTAATATTTTTACTATAACTATTTGACCCTACTAATACCCACTTTTCAATTTAAAAAAATCTATTGAGTTCATGTGTTGTGAAAAAATGTTCCAATGCTAAATTTCAGCTATGGGTTCCTATTGACTTAGGGATTAGCCGTAGCTTTACTGGACCTTGTTTGTTAAGGGTCACTCAAGGAGGTGCATCGTTGTTTCATTGGAGGAGCAATTGTTTTTGTTTTAAAAGCAAAAGGTTGAATTTTGACATTACACTGACAACTCACTCATCCTCAATTGGATGCAATGCTATTCTTGAAGGGTGCGAAAATAATTCACTCCAAGTGCAACGTTGTTTCATTTAAGGAGCAATAATTATGTTTTCTTATTTGGGTGCAATGCCATTCTTGAAGGGTGCAAAAATAATTCATTCAAGGTGCATCGTTATTTCATTTAAGTAGCAATGATTCCCCCCCCCCTAAAATAAAAGGTTGGATTTAGATATCACAATAGCAACTCAGTTTTCCTCATTTGGGCAACTCACCATTCATTGCCTGCATTGTGAATCTTAAACAATCAGAATCGTTCGTTTTGTAATGAGAAACCATATCAAAATTCGGCTCAATTAGACAAGTTAGTTGATAAAAAAATCCAAATCTTTGGTTTAAAAGTAGATTGAGCAGAATAAGGTAAAGCATATCCCATATTAAATTGCTCACAAGAAACCAGAAGAAGAAAACTGATAAATGGCAATAACCATGGTATACCAGAATCACCACCTTGAAAAGAATATCTTATTTTCTAAATGACCTTCGTATCTGGAAGGCTTTTTCACAATATCACGGTAAAGAAATGAGGAGGAATAAATATGATCCGCGTAGAGGTCAATTTCATCTCAATCTAATTGCACTGGAAAAACCTTGGCACTGCTATTCATTACCCAAAGAGAAGCGAAATGCTTTGGACACAAGGTGTTCGGACACAGATCCGGAAACAACAGTGTCCGCATTTTGTCTGATTAGTGTGGGACATCAATATCTGTTGCACTGTTCAAGAAAGAACAGAGGGGAAAAAATTTCACTTGGACCGTGTCATGCTTGGACTTCCTTGGGAAAGAATGGCTCTTAATGCATCCTTCACATAGGGGTATCGGAATTGGAACCCCAACTCCTTAGCTCTGGTAGGAAGCACCTTCTGTCCTTCCAGAACCTGTCGGAGTCAAATCCCAACAAAATGTGAAGAACAGTTCGGGGGAAAGCAAAAAGAAAGCATAACGGGAAAATTACTGAGATGATGAGGAGATTCCTTACCACTGAAGCACCTTCTCCAAGCACAGCTTTGAGTGCCAAGTCAGGTACAGGCAGCCAAGAAGGCCGGCCCATAACGGACCCTAGTTGTTCACACATCTCCCCCAGTTTAACAGGATTAGGTGCCGTTCCATTTATAACTCCTGACAGTAGAATCATTTTAAGTTGAGTCCAAAATCCAAATTAGAGAAGAACATCCTTCATAAGTGTCAAGGGAACTCAACCACAGGCATATGATGCCATTAATGGATCATTTGTTCACTTGAGTATAAAATCATTAAGTTGGGGGGGAGGAACAATCCAAAGCCAACCAGATATAAGTACGTGAATGGCAAATGCTGACGATCGATAATGGCATGATGGCATCTTTGAATGCATCTACGAGCCTTTGGAAATGGGAACCCTGTTACTGGCATTTGGACGCAGCAATTATTAGAGTTTACACACCCGTTACTGGCAATCCCAGAAAAAGTTAGGATAGTGAGTATTGGAGATCTGTAGTTTTGTGATCTCAGCCAATGGGATTACTCATCCGATACTAGTTGACTGTTAGTCCGGTCAATAAAAGTAGGCCTAAGAAATCAACTGTTAGCGCTGCACTGAGAAGTGAGAAGTGGAAGGAACAAATGACACATTCAATGAATATCCCACTTCTACATGGCAAAATCACCAATAGAGAAGATGAATATTGCTGGTTTGAGATGAGACCCATGGTAGCTTTGCTCAACTCGGGGATGGAATGGAAATTCAAACTAGAGTTGGTCCGGGGCTTTTGCCAACTTAAATATCACAAAGGAAGTCAGTATTGGTTGATGATTAATAGAGGACACAGAAAATCCAGCAGTTCAATTCCATTCCCGCATTCACAAGATGACTGCCGATAATTCTTTCAAGGGTTGAAAATCGACTGATAAAAAAAATACCTTTATAAGATGGATTCAATAAAGCTTCATATATTAGATTCACAATGTCGTCCAAATGAATCCAGGAAAACCTACACAACCAAGAGAAGACTGAATTTTTTAAGCTTTATGACCATGATTAAATCAATCTCAATGAATGTCATATACTCATAAGACAAGCAATTTTTTGTATTTCCAACCATTTGGTCAACAAATTTGAAATTGATGTACTGATCTTATGATCAAGTTGGAGCAACTTTTGCTTTGGAAATGATGTGAAATGATTATTAAGTAGCATGGTGCAAGTTTATGTAACATTTCTAGGGACAACAGAAACTGTACACAATACCATTGTCTTCCGGAACCCAAAGGTCCGCCAGCAAACATCATGAACATAGGGATCATTTTGGCTGCACAACCCCAAAGGGAAAAAAAAAATGTTTAGTCAAATGAAAAAGCAAATAAACTGATTTTTTAGTTCAAAGTATCAGATATTTTGAAGTGTAAGTTTGGTAATTCTGAGCACACAAAACTGATAATTGTAGTAGAAATCCTAAGGAAGATAAATAAACGGTAACTACAGAAAAGGGAAACTTTTATTTATTTATTTATTTTTTTTGTGGTTTTCGTCCCATTGTTTAAAGGAGACATAAACCTGAAAATATTTCCCACATGGATTCCCAATGTTAAAATGTCAATTATATCAAAATAACAGCCATGAGCCATATACGTAAAAGGAATCAAAAGATAAAATCATACCTAGAGCACCACCATCTTTACCAAGGACCACGCCAATGCGAATAAGTGCTACTCTAACATCCTTATTAACTCTCAGAGCTGTTGCTTCCCATTCTCTACACACCTGATCAGGATATAGTTTTGGTAGGATGCAAGGTTTGCCCTTTCATGTTTAGAAACAGATCAAAAGTGTGGGACGATGATAAACCATTTCTTACCTCAGCCAAGTAATCATTTCCCGATGGACTTTGCTCATTAAATACTTGGGTTTCGCTAGAGCCTGGATTTTTGCGAAAGGTAAATGGAACATTAATCATACTATCTCAGCAAAGACAAAGGTGCTAATTGAAAGAAACCAGCAAATAGGAAGCAGCCAAACACATTCTTCTGATAGCAGGGGTTCATGTATTGAACATATTTCTGTTGAATGTTAAATGGTTCAGGTCCCAACTGGAGAGTTCGATTCATCACTTCTATGAATTAACCATTTTCTCTCAGAAGAGAGTAAGACTGAATGTAATGTGTTCGCTAATATCTAGGTATACATCCATACTTTTTCATATATGGATGTATTAAGAGGTCAGGGCTGGGTCGGGCCAAAGCCAGATCAAATTTACTTCAGACTGATTAATTCTAGCCCAAGCCCAGCCCAAAGTTCAACAGTAGTTGTCACGCTCACAAAACATTGGATTGGGCACACGATATATGGGCCCAAACCGCCCGACTTGCAGCCCTACGAGAAAATGATTGTGTTATGGAAGATATAATTGCTGCATATCATTGGCGAGAAGAATCTAATAAAAACTACTAGTATTTTAAGTTTTAGATTTATTTATTTATTTATTTTTTAACCAGGTGTCCAGGCCAGCTTACACACCTCGACTAATTGTAGGGGAAGTGGGGAACAATCCTACCGTACTCTAGCAACGGGCCAGAGCAAAGCTCCGAATGGACTGGCCCTAAAGAGTTGATGGCATTGATTAGCTTTGTGTAGCACTTCTCATTTTAGAGGGGCTTTTGTGGTCCCCATGGCAAGTGAAATACCCAAGAGTGGCACCTAACCTTTCTTTACAATAGCAATATAGTTGCTAAGAGTAACCACGTCGATTTTTTGAGGCATCCAAACTCTAACTGATGTATGTTCACAAAGAAGATAAAACTCATATTTCGAACATAAACATGCACTCAAATATGAACAATAGGGGTGATGCTGAACTTTTTTACAAACTTCAGAGAAACGAAAGAATGTTATTAACCAACTCATTCAAAAGATAAACAAGTAGATGCATGATAAAGGAATGATAGTATTTCGACACCTACCGTAATAACCTACTGCTGTAGCACTAACCAAAACTGTAGGCCTGACGTCAACTTGTGAGTCATTTATCAAATCTACAACCTAAACAACAGTGACGCTTTTAATATTCGAACCAAAAGTAAAAAAGAATTTAAGTTTTGATTTTGTAGTGTAGAACTGGAAAAGAAAAAATGGATGGTTGACCTTCGAGGTTACTCTTATCCTGCTATTCTTGATCTCTTTCTTGATCTGCAGTATGCAGGAAATCAATGAGTATCTCTGATTTTACAAAAATCACAGCAAAATATGTAAATCGGAAAAGGCTTATGTGGTTAACTGGCTTCTATAAGTTTATTCTAATTTTAGCTGCTAATCCTGCTATAGTACAATAGTAGAAGCAAACCATTAACAAAATACAGCAAATTGGTAAAAACTACCACTGGGAAGTGGCATAGAAGCACAAAATCTACGAAGTCAAAGAAGTTTGAACTAACCTCAGGAGACCATCTTGTACTAATTGGCATTCCAGCCAAATTTACAACAGCATTCGAACCTTGAATACATTCCTTCCACTCTGGCTCCCCTGCAATCACAATTCCTGGAAAGTCCCTGACTAAATTGCAAGGAGCCAAGGACACAGAAGAAGGAAATGTTAAGAATCAAACAATAATTAAGCTCCAAGAACAAACAAAAAAAAAGAACTGTTATGTTCTTGGGTCACCATGGAAAATAAAGTTTTGCAGCTTAAAGGTTACAATAAATAGATAAATTTTGTGTGTAATGGAACTTGAGAAATAGTTAAAAGTTAAAACACTCAATTCCAAAGCAAGAAAAATGAAACCAGAAGGAGTGGCTCTTGCCAGCGACAGTATGATAATAATTTTGTCAATGGCGGACACCAGTAGATATTTTCTCCTTAATAGAAGAAAGAGGATGGAATACTAGGATACCCACTATATTGCTAATTTGATGTGCTAGGTTACATTAACAATTCATGCGGACAAATAAACGTAATCATTACCTTCTTACCCGGAAAAATTAACTGAGCGTTTGATCTTGATCGTGTCAAGACTCGAACTTGGTGATTATCTGCATTCCAAAGGTAATAAAATACAGCACTTAGCCACCTGATCTGTTCACACCACTCAGAAGTCTAATGTGAACAAGTGCATAAGCATGGAGATGGATCAAGTTCAAAATATGAACCCTGTAAAATCAATCAATTTCAAACAATCAACCCTTTAAAATCAGATAAGGCAACATCACATGCAGTAAAGAGTGGGATATAGCAATAATCAAGGCAAGTTACCTGATCAAGAAAGATAAGGTGAAATTCAACAACTACCGCTGGGGAGAGGGGAGAAGAATTTTTTGGGAGGACCTTCCTTCAAGATCAGGAAATGGAGGCATTTTGTTAAAGGAATGAAGAGCATCATAGAGGATCAAGAATCAAGAGTCTTTGCGCTGGATTGTCTCAAGAAGGTTAGTTTGAGAGTCGAATGTTGATGGGTAATATGAAACAGGGGTGATTTTCCATTGGCAAGGGATCAGGGCCACTAGAACCACTAGGCTTTTTTGGTGTGGAATGCCAACCCGTGAGAAGATTTCAAAAATTAATAATTACATAATGTGATCGGGCAGACGCAAGTCATAAACAACTATTGTTACCTTGCAAGCAACATAGGGAGTTCATATTACCTTCTCAACCCTAGTAGTGGTCTGTATGGGTGTGAAATGCCTTGTGTTCCCCAGTCAATTCCTGGTTGTAGAGTAGGGTGATAAGCATAGTACGAGGGCTTGGCTTTTAAACCTTTCACGTTTGATGTGGAAATATTGGAACTCTTGGGCGAAAGAAGTAGGATATATCAAGGAGTAAAGGAGCTGATGAATAGAATTAATAACTCTTTTTTGGCCATTTCATGTATTAGGACATTCGAGGACTGCTCCCCTATCTACACCAATTTTTGAATCTGGCGGATGCTCATGAAATATAAGAAGTGCATAAAGTTTACAAACCCACTTTTGAGTCTTCGTTTACAGGCCTTTAGGCTTTAGTAACTCCTATTTTGGGGTAGATTTATGTTCTAATCATTTTTACATGGGTGGCGTGCTAGCGTCCCCTTTAAAGTTAGTCTATGAACTTACTAGCAAGAAAAAAGATCCAATAAATAATGCTCTAAAAATGAACTTGGCTGTTGGATCCACCAAATAAATGTATCGTGTCAACTGCAAAATTGTAGTTCAATGAATAATTTAACAGAGTTACAAGTAAATGGGAGGAAAGTGACCTCCATGCAGCCTCTGAACTAGTCTTCTACCTATAAAACCTGTAGCTCCAGTTATGGAGACGGTCATCTGATTTTCCTGCAAAAAACTGCAAAAAATAAATAAATTTCCAGGGACCAAAGTTATCTGATAGAAGTCTGCGAAAAGTGAAAATCAATGTTTAAAGCAAGCAAAATGCTCAATGCCAGACAAGTGAATCTTGCAAATGCTGTAACTAAATTAAAAACTGGTCCTCCAGATGGATCAACCCACTGATGACCCATAGCCCAGTAAAGATTCCCCACATATACCTTACGCAGCCTCCCTGATCATGAAAGGGAGAAACAAGACACTAAAGTAACTGAAGTGGAGGAGGCGAACAAAGTGAACATCAATGCTATATTTGCAAGTTCAGCCATTCCCGTTATTTTAATGATATGTTTGAAGAGCAATAGACATGGAAATGCAGAATGAAAAAGCTTCAAGAAAAAGAGACACTAACAGCATGCTAGCTATCTACTTTTAGATCACCAATTTCTTTCAACCTCTGGGATAATGTCACATAGTTTTCTATAAATTCCTCCCCATGTAATTTCACCTGTATCTGTATAATGGTTATCAAGCTATCATCCATGTGAAGGGAATAAAATGCATTGAAAAGTGCGAATTTAGACCAGTATGAGCATTGAAGTCCTTGATGATAATGCCAGAATTGCTGGCTTACAATTCTTTCTAATTCTAGAGAATTTAATGTCTTGAGAATCGAATTTAACCAAGTTCCAATCACACTTCCAAATGACTCCAATAGACTGATAGACTGATAAAACGTGAATATTCCAAATCTAGTGTATAACTCTTCCATCCCAATATATACCTATTTAGTTTGGGGTCAGTCCATCTACTGTTCTTCCTTATGTCAGTCCATATACTTTTTTGTCCTTGAAATATTGAACACACAAAACTCTGATAGACTGATGAATCAGAATAACGCAGGAGTCCGCTAGCATAGTCAATTTTAAAAGGACACCGAACAAGGGATTTTTCGACAAGCATTACCTTTTGGGATTGAGCAGTGCTGGCATCGTTGCTAAGGCACAAAATCCTGAATCTCTTAACCTCATAAATCTACACAACAAAGCCTAAACATTAAGAAATCGACACGCACAAAAAAACAATCCCCTTTTCAAACAATAAGCAACAATGCATATACATGTCTATTATCGAAGTGTAGACAAATTTTAAAGCTGGTTTACATTTTGGATTCTCAAAAGTACCTATAAATTACAACTGCTCACATACAACTGTCGAAATTATTCCAAGGTGATTACAAATCCGTAAATTGAATATGGCATTTGCTCACATATTTAAAGCTGGTTTACTTTATGTCTCTTTTTCGCTTATCGAGCCTCGACTAATCCCTCGGATACATGCAGTCCCCCGTCCCACAGTAATTATCATGCCTAAGCCCGGGGGAGTGAGTTATGAAATCTCACCATAGATCCACCCTTGAGATTCGAACATCAGACAAGAAGTTTACAACTGGGTTTTCTGTTTTGTTCGCCGTTCTTTTTCTTCTTTTGGCTTTGTTCTGTGGGAATTTGTTTGTGAAATTGTCCAGGCATTGCGTGTGCACCGAACGCTAGTATATAGTATATACATACACATGTAAATATATATATATATATATATATATATATATATATAGAGAGAGAGAGAGAGAGAGAGAGAGAGAGAGAGAGACTGACCGAGGAAGGTTGGGGGATGTGGAGGGATGGAGAGATGGAATTAGTCCAAGCGAAAGAAGTAGCACCGCATAGCTCCATTGAGATTGGTTCGAATCTCTCTCTCTCTCTCTCTCTCTCTCTTTCTCTTTCTCTTTCAGAGTGAAGATTGAGGAGACTCCATCGCTTTGCTCACCAGTGTTGGTTAGAGAAGCGGGGTCACGTCGTGTTCAATTAACAGCCACACCAATTAACGCGCCAATATCCATTAGTTACCCCATTTGCCCCCTTGCCCAGTTTCCTTCTAGGTACTGTTTGGTATGGTCTGTGTCCTCTTTGGACCAGAGATTGCCGTCCACAAACCTTTCATTGATACGGTTTTGGGTGGGGCTATTAACATCTCAATTTTCACTATATACCTCTCTATTGCTACATACATCCCGGGGTGATGTGGTACATTTGTATTTTTGCTACACGTATCCCGCCAATTTTCCCAAATTATCCTTTTGTCAAATTTTCCCCAAATTTCAAACAAAAACTCCCTCTCCCCTCCAACTTCAGTTCATCCCTACACAGTGTCACCACCACCGACGCTCCACACCACCACCTACGCTCCACAC